>SSNP01000059.1:606492-660506 GCA_006937955.1 Pachypanchax playfairii | reverse complement strand
ATCCCTTGTGAATGGGCTAGAGCGATGCCGGAACTACCGTCTGAAAGCTTTGATTCTCCCGATTTAGAGGGGAAAAAAGTAAGTTTCTATCTTTTATGGTTTGGAAGCTATGTTTGATTAAACACAACAAGGTCCCTGGCATCGTCGACGATGACGGCATCCCTGTAGCGTTAATAATATTATTGTTCTGTTGTAGCTTATGAACAAACAGATGAGTCTTATCATTGTTCATACGATCTAAAACTCAGTCCCACATCTTGGTAGAACGAGTTATATGACAGTAAACATGTTCAACAAGTTCCAGCCTGGACGCACACAGAACAGTAAATACAAGCTTCCCAGTGAAAAGTCCTCAATGAGACAAAGAGCATCACACTAACTTTCTCCGTCTCCGTCCGTGTCAAACTCGTCTATCATGCTGCGCAGCTCCTCGTCACTGATGTTCTCTCCAAGTTCTCGAGCGACTCGTCTCAGGTTTCTCAGGCTGATCTTTCCTGACTCGTCATCATCGAACAACTTGAAGGCCTTCATGATTTCTTCTTTTGGGTCTCGTTCTAAGATGCGATCCGTCACTGTGGGTGGATGGGAAACACGTTAACTGCAGGTCTGCTGTCCCAATCACACACCAAGTTCAGCAGGTGACAGCTGGAGTAACAGAATACTTCCATCTCTTTATCCTGACTTTCAGTTGTCTGAATAAGTCCAGAGTGTGGACAGGACAATGAAGAATATCATGAGCTTTACATATAACCTTATTACAATAAGGGACTGGGACAGGACAGGGTGGTGTCTCTGGTTCTGCTGGTAACATTAGCTGTGTTCAGTCTGTATCTCTCACAGACAGACAGATAAACCTGCTGTTGAAATGTTGTATGAATGTTGATTTATAAAAGTGACTTTACCTTCAGGACCACCCTGAACTGACTTATTCCTTTACCAGGCTTTATTTACAGACTGTGTTCATCTTAAATGTTAGTGTTTTATCTCCAGTGACCTCCCAGGATCTTGTTCTGGTTTAGAGCTACTGAAACAGACGTTCAACTCACCCACTTCAATGAAATCCTCAAATGTAATTTTGCCGTTTCCTTCTCTGTCATAATCCTTCAGAATCTTCAGAACATCTACTTTCTTCACTTCAAACCCGAGCGCTCGCATCGCCACCTGGAGGGAGGGAGGTCTGAACGTTAATCAGACAATGGGAACACAAGAGTTTCTCAGTCATGAGACAAATGGCATCAATGAACTACAGTGTCAACGACAAAGCCCAATAACATAAAGAAACTTGGTGTTTACTGTCAATAACAAATTATTATGTAAACAAAGGAAAACATTTGGTGCCACATGACGATTGCCAGAATACATTAAAATATCATGAACATATTTTCCCACAACACTTGTAATTATAAAGATGCACTCATCAGTCAGTCAATCAAACTGGATTTACTTGTCAACATCTGGATTTTTATTTCTCCATAGATCAGTAGGATGTAGGATGGATTTATATACATGTTATAATGATTTTACCTAAACTGTAACATGCTTCATCAGCATGACTCCCCTGAAGGAGCAGGTGACTTAGCAGCACAGCAGTCAATAGTGAATATCCAGTTTGGATCAGTTTCTGAACTGAAAAGCTTGAATTCAGACACAATCTGGTCTGAATTCACACCAGCTGTTTAGTCCACATGAATCGAACTCTAGTTCGTTTGCACAGAAAGTCCGGTTCGTTTAGGGAGGTGTGCACATGCAACTGAACTCTGATTCGGACCAAACAACCGAACTCTAGTCCGTCTAAAAACGTGCATCTCTGTTCGACTTAAACAAACTTTGGAGCGGTTCAATTGCATGTGTGAACGCAACCGGACCGAGACCGCACCAAAAGCAGGAAGTGGACTATATTGTGTAGCCGTCTCAGCCGCCTCGTGTAGTTCTCTGTCTTGTTATCTGTTCATCCTGAACACATTGCTGCAGAATATTGATCTGGTACATTCACCAAACACAAAAGATCCCAAAACCACCAGAATCTGCTGCTAGTCTGGGTTTTTTTACGTTTCACTCTGCAGCACCAGGAACAATAAAAAAGTAGTGCAGAAACTCCACAGCGCCACCACAGGCGGGGATGAAAACATACGCCTGAGCTTATTTGGTCCGTGTAATGAGGTGCAGTATGAATCCAAACTGCACCAACTACAAACAGCAACAATGTTGTAACTTTGGTCCCCAATCGGACCGAGTCCACCGGACTATCAGGTGTAAATACAGCCTAAATAAATTGTTGGTGTGTAATTACATGGTAATATTTCAGGTACAAAATCAGGAACAACATTTTTTCTATGGAAACAGTCTCTAACTTGAAGTGCTGCCTTCGTTCTGACCTTCAGCTCGTGGTAGTCAATCTCTTTGTCTTTGTCAGTGTCAAACAGATCAAATGCTTCTTTGATTTCATGTTTTTGGTCCTCGCTGAGCTCTCTCCGCTTCTTGCGCTTGATTTTGTCTGCTGCAAGCTCAGTTCTGTAAAGATACATGTAATAAAGAGCATCATTATGTAAACAATCAGTTTGTAGTTACAGGACAAGACAGGTCAAAGGTCACATTCATCAGGTGATTTAAACTAGAGAACTATCATCAGTGATGGGAACCGGAAGCAGCACTATGCTTTACCTGAAACGGGAGTTTTATGGATTCTCTCTTTGCTGGTCCAGTTTTCTTCTAAAAGGTCATTGACCAGATGGAAATGGAGCCTCTGTTTCAAATCAAATAACTCTAAGATGTTTATTAAAGTTTCCAAGAAAAACATCCAGCCTCAGAAAGATTCCCCATTTCAGATTAGTATTTTACTGGTTCAAAAAAACTTCTGCTTCTCCTTCTTTTAGTTATAATGTCTGTATGTGGTTCTGTGTCAGATGTCTGTGTCTTTTGGAAACGAGAGGACAAAAGATGTGGGTTATATTGAATAAAAGTTAGCTACCTATTCAGGGATATTTTAAACAATCTTAATATCCCTTCATAATCTTGTAATCTGAATACCAATGATTTCTAGGGGAAAGAGTCTCTTCTGTTGGTGCAGTATGGAACTGTGTACAGGGTGGGTCATTTATATAGATACACCTTGATAAAATGGGAATGGTTGGTGATATTAACATCCTGTTTGTGGCACATTAGTATATGTGAGGGGGCAAACTTTTCAAGATGGGTGGTGACCATGGTGGCCATTTTGAAGTCAGCCATCTTGGATCCAACTTTTGTTTTTCAATAGGAAGAAGGCCATGTGACACATCAAACTTATTAGTAATTTCACAAGAAAAACAATGGTGTGCTTGGTTTTAACGTTCTGAGAGTTCTGAGATGAGAATTATGAATGTTCTAAATAAAAAAAGGGACTGGAGTTTGAAATGAGCTGCAGCTGCAGGTCAACAGGGTCTTTCTGTCAAACCAGCTGCTGTCAGGAGGATGCATGGCTGTTTATCTGTAACATTGGTTTACATCCAAAATGACACTGAGACTGACTGTGTTGATCAGATTTCAACCAATTTTAGCTCAAACATGTACGGTTGTGAGTGTCAAAACTGGTCCTCTTTAGGGTCCGACCGATATGGATTTTTTGATACCGATACTGATATAAAGACTTTAGAGCAGGCCGATAGCCGATATAATGGCCGATAAATCAATCCACCTGAAAAAATATTACTGAAAGCTAAAACACTACATTCTAAGCTCATTCTTAAGCTCATGTCTACCTGTATCTGAATTATTCACTGATTCCAAAAACTGTAAATAATAGACAAGTTTATCTATTTTATGAACATTTATTTACATTTTTAACTGGGCATTCTCATTAATGGAGATGCAGAAACACATATATGACAAAAATAAATCAATAAAAAATATCAGAAAATATCTGCAATTTTTTACCGATAGCCGATATCACCCTGGACCCCCATATCGGCCGATAATATCGGCCGGCCGATATATCGGTCGGGCCCTAGTCCTCTTCACATTGATTCTCCATTTTCTGTCATAGTAAAATCACTTTGTTTACATTTCCTGTTTCTGCATTTTGTCACTTCTGGTAAATGCGCCTTCCTTGAAATTGTGCAGTGAGATTCTAGAAATATACATTTTTTAGACTTTATTACTGGAAATCTGAGCATCCTGATTCATGGGGGAAAAATGTCTACAGGACACAAATGTAATATTTATTGATATGAAGTAGTAAATGAACATAAAAACTGTATGTCAGAGACACTTTAAACTAATTTACACTGAGAACCACCATGGTACCAATAAAAGAGGGAGGACGAACCCAGCACTGTTACTGAAGCAGAACAGTCAGATCCAGGAGAGCCTCAAGAGAAGGATCTGGATTAACAAAATATTGTTTTGTTTCTCAGTTCTGAGTAGTTGTACAGTTTTCACTAATACCATCTTACCACTGGATCGAACTGAATTTGAATCTTGACTTTTTGGTTCTGTATAAGCCGTAAGATGGCTTTTGTTATATAAATAAACTGCATTGATCACTGAAAGATTCCCCCACCCTCTAAACATGACACGAGTGGTTTAACCTGCTGCCATCTAAAAGAAGAAAGTATCCCACTCGATGAAAAAACATCCAGCTTCGTCCCCAGGGGTGAGAACGCTGCTAAAAGCTAGCAGCTGCTAACGCGCTAGCTGCGTTCAGCGGCTTACTTAAACCAGTAAATTCTAGGAGCAACAGAAGAACAGCGGCTTACCGTAACGATAGACTCATTTCTGTTGGGTTTTAAAAAACCTTAAAGTCCAAAAACAAAGCAGTCACAGACGTTTGTCGTCACCAAAAACAGCGTAAACAATATAAATACAGTCTGTGGTTCACGTAACAAATCCGTTTATCCGCGCTCACACTTTGAAGAATCCGATTGGTTGCTGGTCTCTAGGCAGCAGTTAGATGCTCTCTGATTGGTTGACGTTGCTTCTTCTGTTTGTAACACTGATAACTGGAGCACTGTTGACCTCTTCTGTTTGTGTTTTGTATTACATCAAGCCAACCTGTATGCATATAATTACATACATTTGTGGAGATTTTGGAGGAGTATAAATACCTGGGTGTTCACCTGGACAACAGACTGAACTGGAGACACAACTGTGATGCTGTTTTTATGAAGGGACAGAGCAGACTGGACTTCCTCAGGAAGATCAGATCCTTCAACGTTTGCACCAAGATGTTGAAGATCTTTTATAAGTCTGTTGTTGAGAGTGTGATCACACCTGCAGTCACCTGTTGGGGGCGGAGCATCAGAGCAGGTAATGTAAAGAGGCTGAACAAACTGATAAAGGCTGGTTTTGATCTGGATCCTCTTGAGTTGATTGTCCAAAGGTGGATGAAGAACATGATGGAAAACCCTCATCATCCTCTTCACAACACAGTAACAACGGAGTGTCTTCAGTCAGAAGATTCTTCAGTTCCAACACAGACCACTACAGTAATCTGAGACACTGGCATTGCTCATTGCACAGGCTGTAGCAGCAATACTGGGTATCAATATAACACACAATATTTATCTTCCAGGTAATTCTGAAATACTAGCTGTTATTAAAAACACAAAGTTATTTTACAGAATATTGGCTTTATTATGAAACCTGGGGCATTTATCACAGCCATTCTACATTTTTACAGACCCATCTACCAGATTTTGTTGTAATCACAAAAAAGAGAAATGTAGCAGACTTTCTGTCTGAGCTCACCGAGCAGGAAGTCTGATTTTATTATGAAACCTGGGCATATTCTGTGACATGCAACACGCAGGGCCTATTTTGCTTGTAGGTTTTACAAAATGGTATCATCAAGATAGCTGCATGTCACTAAACATGCTTCAAAAATAAAAAAGTTTGAAAAAGTATATAATAGCATCCTTTTAAATCCCAAACCCTGACAAACTCATAATAGAAGCAACTAAGCACAGTCATTAGGTGTCCCCTACCCAGCCAACCTTAATCAACTCGTAACACATTTCAGAACTCATCTACACTTTGCTTTGGAGCTGTAACCCATTTAGTTTAAAATCTGACCCTTCCCAACCCCCAGCCTGCAGTCCAGCACTTGAAACAGTTAAACCTAGTCCAATGTGTGAAAATTGAGGATGTTTTATATTTTCTGAATTACACCATCTTCCTGGTAAAAATTAAGCTCACCATTGGCTGAATTGCCATTAAATGGTCGATGGTGGTAAAAGCTGTAGAATTCCTCCTAAAGACCAGCTGCAATGTGAATCCTTCAGATATTTAAACATATAGACGAGGAGTGCAATTTCTTAGAGAATATTAACACAATGGGCAGTGAACTGTGGCTGACACTTGAAACAAAACCCCTACATCTCATACAGGAAGTTCTACTTTTATCATTTGAAAATGTTTCCATGTATTCAATAATAAGAACAAGATTCTCTCGTCTTCAAATCAGCTTTCATTTTTGTGAATTCTAAAGTCAGTTACCTGAAAATTACACACACAAGCCAATCTGAGCTGGCAACTAACTGGTTTACATGTATCAAACCCTTTTAGACAAAGATCCACTGAACCAAAATAAAATGAAAGAAAATTTGCATTTTTGAGAGAATCTTTTGGCCATTCATTCAAAACATTTATAAAGGAATTAAACTAGTAACAGGAGAACAAAACATCTTAAATCCAATGATGTGTAGGTTTTTTCACATTTGTCAGTCCTGTTTCCAAAGTGTAAATTATTGTCTTGGTGTTGGAGGACACACAAGGATCATTAAAATTCTCTACACCACTCGTCGCACTTCAAAAAATCTCTTCAAGTAGTAAATCTGTCCAAGTGTCATTGCAACCAGAACCAGAGCTTCAAAGAAGGACCACAGGACCACTCTGCTGTTTGTGTTGTCGTTTACTGGAGGAAGAAGAAAAGGAGACAATATATGAGAATGCACTTCAATCCTTTGTGCGCTCAGACAGATGTTTCAGTTTTCAGATTCTTACTTGCTCTGTGTATCCTCTCACGAACCTCCATGTACTCCTGCTCATGCTTTACAGCTGTCATGGCAACTGCCAGCTCATTGATCATCTCCTCCAGCTTGTTTTGATGAGCTGAAACAGGCAAAAGCCAGTCCATCATTAGTAAATCAGTACGCATGATGTGCACAAACTACATGCTTATTAAAAATACATGCATAACAAGTTCACACGTGTAGCAGGTGATTCTGTCATAACTACATTTCTCATTTTTATTGTGCAAACAAGGAAACCATACACAAACACTACAGCTGATCCTCTGTGCATGGTTTTAAAACTTATTAGTTCACACTACAGGAAAAAACACTAGTTAGATAAAGTCCACAGCGCATCACAAGCTCAGCCTGCCCTGTTTCCTACCATCCCAACTGTCGTGACCTACACAAAGGGAGAAAGCGCCAAAATTAAGTCCAAATGTGGGAAAAGAAAACAGAAATGGAAAGAAACACAGAAAAGGAAGTTGGGCTGATAAAACATTTTAATCAAACTAGATATTTCCTCCGAGTACCTTCCGTCTCCATGTCTTGGCCTTTAGGTGCTTCTCCAATATCAATGGTGAACATGACAATTTTTGGTGTCATGGTTGACATCTTGTTGCTGAAGCAGAACTTGTAGGTTCCATCCATGTGGGCAGCCACTGAATATTTCCCACTGGACTCTCTGTCCCCTTTATATATCTGCTTACCATCAGGTCCTGTTATCTGAAACAAATTTAATACAAGTGCCATTAAAGCCTCAACTGCAAACACACAGCATGACATCGAGTAGCGGGTAAAAGATGCCAAGTTATAAAGATAGAGTAATGGTCAATTAGACTGTGACAATTCAACTAAAAGATTATTAATGTTATTGTATATGGGAGGCAGACGATATAATGACAGCACAGAAGGGAGAAGAGATTTAGTTCTATCATTATGTTAATGCTAACTGTAAGTTATAAAGTTCTGACAAATCATTCTCTGGTCTAGATCTTACACCAAGGAACGATAATATCACATTAAAACTCTTGTCCTTTTTCAGTTAGTCAACATTCGTTCTCCTTTCTTCTTGTTTGATACAGTATTATTTACATAAGTGATGTTGCAACCCTTTGGTCTGGGTGAATCCCTTCTTCCTGTTTATGTACAGTGGATGTTTTTAGTTGTTGTCTACCTTATTTATTTTTTTTGCTTACCAGACAGAGACTAACGGTTTGACTCAAACAGTGAATACTGGATGTGTTTTACATCATCAGCTGGGAACATGTTCATCTCAGAGCTCTTTCTAAAAGACTCACCTATTTGTTTAAAACAGGTAGTAAATGTGTCAGTCCTGTTTTATATCACATTTCCCAATTATTGACGGGGATGCTGATCTTAATGGCGACTCATCATCCCTGTAAAGTCTGGAAAAGATGGGACGAGTCCTGGAGGAACCGTTCATCTATTCAATGTCCTTTACATGAGCAGCATTTCACAAAGCTAAGAGATGCTGCTGATGTTACACTTTTATTGACTTTTATGAAGTCAATAAAAAGTTCATTAGTTTGTGTCATCTAGATGATCTAAATATAAAATCTTAAAATCCAATTCCAAAAAGGACAGACTATTTACAAACAGCTGTATTTACTGTAGGCTATTTTCCCAACAAATGGGTATAAAAAATTAATCAAATGTCATTTTGCAAACTCTTTCTAACCTGTAACATGTTTCTCCATGAAACAGATCATTTTTTGAGCTGGGGACAATCAGTGAATGGGTGACACTTCTTACTGACAAATTAATCTGAGGCTCTGAACGTAAACTGTTCCAGAGCAGATTAAGAATTCTCTCTGTGATCTAATAGATTCACCTTTATAAACAGAAACTCTTACTTGTTGCTGAACACAGATGATTAATCCAATTAACTTGCTCTGCAGGGAGTGACTCGTGAAACTGGGGGTATAACAAATTTGTATTTTTCAACAATTTCTCATAATGAAAAGCTGTTGGTCTAGACTGGGACCTGCGTGGCCTCCTGAAAGCTTTAACATATGGCAATAAAATTATTTGTATGCATTTTATTTCAACAACAAGAAAAGTCTCTGAGCACAGACTTAAAGTATATAAAGCACAGGTGCTACATTTAAAACCTGTACAACCATTATTTCAGTGTCTTTATTTATAGATCTATGTAAATCTGTATATAGATATAGATGTGTGTGTGACAGTGTGTGTGTGTGTGTGTTTTGTTTTCCAACATATGGCTGAATAATCCAACAGAAAACTCGGACATCAGAACTAGTTCATACTGGTTACGTTTAACTACACTGAAACATATTTTTACTAAATGTCTTTATTGTGCAGCTTGAAGGAACAAAACGTTTACTAATATATGAAACTAAACCGATTAATTGGCCGTTTCTACATGAAACACAGAACACCTGTCACCTGTCTGTCCAACTAAACCATCATCGTTTAGCCGGATATCATGCTAATGTTGCACTTCCTGTATGGTAACATATCACTCACACATTAGCCAGAATAATATATAACAAAAAGACATAATTACTAACAACAATATTTATGAGGTATCCTCAAGATGTAAATGCTAATCAGTCTGAATCGAGTAAATTCAACACAACAAGCCACAGCCAGACAGTGTTAGCATTAGCAGAGGCCCTCAGGATTCTTTGAGCGCCCCCATCCAGACAAGCGTTGTTGTTGGTTCTCTGGTCTGAGAGAAATCATCTCACCTCAACATCAATGTCCAGGAAACCTCCTTCAGCCACCTCAAACATCAGGCCCATCTTGGTGCCGGAGTTGACGCGCTCGTAGAAGCACTCCTCAGCATGGGCGTCTATGCTAACAAAGTAGCCCGACGCGGTGGCAGTTAGAACCGCCAGCAGGACAACCAGCTCGGACGCGGTGAACATGATTACAACAGTGTGCTGCAAACGTTAAACTACAGAGAGTCTCCTTTCTTCAGAATATCATAAGAGACGTTGTTTCAGTCTCAGTGAATTGTAGCAAGAACTGAGCTGCTCACTGACTGCCACGTACGGTTTAGCGAACGGCAACCTGAAAGGGCCAAATTTAGACAGCGCCTGACGAAAAAGGCAAATCTGAAGGATTTTTCCACTGATATTAAAAATATCAGGACAAGTATTCAGAAAGAGTCGCCCACAAAAAAAGAGTCGACATTAAGCTATTTTTTATTCCTTTATTAATTACAGACCAAAAGTTTATCCATAGCTTATAAACAGCAAAAAAAGGCAAATAAATAAATAGATAAAATGGTTAAAACCAACAAGGCAAGAATTAAAAAACATATCCATCAAAAAGTAGACAAATAATTGTTGTTAATCCAATGTTTAGAAAGGCATGATGAGAGCCTTGTGTCACTATATGTTGGGGTTGACAGAGTGCTGACTACAGAGTTACCTGTTTGTTTATTTAAAGAGCAAATACATTGTTATTAGCACTGTTATTAATATTATTATTAATGTTTTTATTACTACTTCTACATATAAAGGAATCATAAAACAATTGGTGTTTGATTGTTTAAATGTCCTTTGTAGAAAAAGTAGATACATTGTTTTCCCAGCTACATTTTCAAGCAGGAAGTGATTAGAAGGTTATAAATGTATAATTTTTTAAAACTTACTTATATTGCTTTGGCTGGGATTGGGTAGGAAAAAAATACAAGAGGAAATTAAGAAATCCATAATATTCCAATTAATTTGTTACCAAATTATTTACTATTTCAATAAAGGTATTGAACGGTGGTGAAGTTGGTAGTTCTGTTGCGAGAAGGTCCTGGTGGCTGGGACCTCTCTGCATGACGTCTTCACATTCTCCTCGTGCATGTATGGGTTTTCTCCTGTGACTTCGGCTTTCACCCATGGCCCAAACAAATGCATCAGATTAACTAGTGATTCTAAACTGTCCATAAGTGTGAGTGTGTGTTTGAATGTTTTTTTTGTCTATATGTGGCCCTGTGATAGACAGACAACCTGTCCAGGTGTAACAAGTGTTAACAAGTGTTACACCTGGACAGATCCAGCTCTGGTTCCTTATTTGAATAAACCAACTGTTGATAAATCATTATTGTAATGGCAACTGGACCTGCTTTTAATACTTCTTTGGATGTACAGTTAAAATTAAATTTACTGCATAATTCACAATGACCTTAGAATTCATCACATTTCATCATTCTTGTCCAATGATACTTTAATAACCCCCAGAGTTTAACCAGCAGTTTCATTATATCATAATCACATTTCAACATAAAATCAACTACTCTCACTGATTAAAAAATTGCATCTGTAATAATAAACCGAAATGAGACTTTGTGACACAGAAGTGCAAAGTAATATTCATAACAAATAATTTGACATTCAGATCATCTTTCACACTCTTGTAAAAGGTTAATAAAAACAAAAAGCCTTTTGAATGAAAGGCGAAAAGTTTTCAAGAAAAACACAACAGTCCAGTTGTTTTTATTAACCTTTTACAAGATGACTATGTCCTGGATGAATGAGAACCTACACAGACGCATCTGCCACACTCTTCACAATGTCCATATTTTGGCTGTAGTAGCATTTATATTTAAAAAATCAATGTTAATTATGTTGATCAGGCAAGATTCTTTATCTGAAATGCTAAAACAAGAAGCTGGGTAAATTAGTCTTTATACACTTTCCATTTTCGTACTGGAAGTTTGAGTCTGAGTGATTCTAAGATCTTAAAACATTTTTCTCCACACATTCACACCTGCAGAAAAGCTACCAATTTACCTGTCCTTCCTGTTTTTGTATTTGGGGAAACCACATTCCCTAAAAAACGCATGACTGCACCAGAGCAACATAAGCAGGTATTGACTGGGTTTTGAACCAAGGACCTTGTCTTGTTCTACCATCATGGATAATTTTAGAAGTTACTAACATCTTTAGCTATTACTGTATATATTTTAAACATTTACTACAGAAACTGTTGTCCTGGAATGTGTATGATTTCTGTAACCTTTGAGCAATTTTCTTTCAACAAATGTGCATTAAATTTCCAAAACAATTTGTTTTTGTTGGTATTGGGTGCATGACGTATTTTAACTTCAGTGTGATCATTTAATGAGCTGTAATGGCTGAAATATAAGACACTGCCCCTGTAACTGTATTAGTTACAAGCAATCAGTTGATTTAGAGTTGCGACTATAAGATCTATAGTACAAACTGAACTCTGCATGATAAAGGTTTGGTTTGACGATCATATGCAAAGTGGAAGTAAACTTTTTCTTTTATGTCACACTTTTTTCCAGCTGTTTTTGACCGAAAGTTTAGTGTATATGGTGTTTGTTTCATTTTTAGGTGCGCGGCTGCAGATCAAATGACCACAAATTATCAAATGACGGAGACTCTCAACACCATCCTGATGCCCCAATCCGTCGATGCCCCACCAGTGCCAAGTTTCACGCATGCGCAAAGGAGTTATGTTGCGCGAAAGGGGTTTAGTGTTAAGGCTATGATATGATAGGAGGTTACAGGTTAGGGTAGAGTTAAGACAACCCGTAATACAAAGCTAAATAGTGGCCAAGTTAGTTCCAACTACAAGTTAAGATCTGCGCATGCGTCACCCGGAAGGGGCATGAGAGTGGCGGGCAGTGGGGCATGAAACCGTTGCCTACAGCCGGACCCGCTCCGTTAAAATCCACTGGCTTGTCGCACGTCTGGTGACGTCCAGAAGTCGACTTGCGCTGAAGTTTCCAGGGCCGAGGCCTAGTGATTTTTTGTAGCGGACGCTGCTGATAATTTTTGTTGATGCCTAACTAGTTTTCAGTGCCCGTTCTGACCGGGTGTTAACCGATGAAGCACTTTAATAACTAGCCAAAGCGGAATCAGTCGAAAACGTTAGCCAGCTCGTTGAAGCTAACGCTAAGTGCCAGCGAGGAAGGGAACAAAATGACATCTCGGAGGTAAGAGGCTGTCTGGAAAAAAATGTCTGGTGACAATGTTAGCAGAGAGAGTTCACTTTTATTTAACTCAGCTGTTTGTATCTCCGTTTATGTGAGAAAACTGAATGCAGAGAAACCGCTAGCTCAGTTTAGCGTTTCACCGGCAACTTGAGCAAACAATCTTTTCTCGTCGCTGTTTAACTTTTACTTCATATTTTCTTGTTTTTTATGGCGGTGGGTTTCAGATGGGAAATACATTAATGAGCCATCGTTAAAATTCCGAGTTGTTTTTAAAAAATCGTGTTGGTTAGCTTTGTTATGCTATGTGCTGCTGTCTGACAACCAGACTGCGTTACACTCAAGTCCAGGTAGTTTTGTTGACATAGCACTGATATGGACTGTTGTTTGTGAAAAACAGTAAAATTAACAACGTTTTAGTAGAAGGAAATGAGCAACGGGCGTGCAGCAGGTTTGTTTTGTTGTTTAAGTGACGCTGGCAAAAAGAAAAGTTGAAATTGTAAATGTATGTCCCTTAGATTAAAATCGTTTAGCATGTCTTACATGTGTGACAGGATGTCCTGCAGAAGACTTCAAACAAGGATCTGTGTATTCAGCACTGATCTGAGGACAGAAACTAAATCTGTGCAGACTGTCAGTTCCAAATAATAGAAATATTATTAATATTTAGGATCTGGCACAGATATCTGCTGTTATATTTATCAGCGTATATTGTACCAGATCTGAAATATTGGATGTTGAAAGGGTTAAACACAGTTAATTAAATGATTTATTAACTTTTCTCAAGCTCAAACTTCAGAGCCATCTTAAATCCAAAATGTACATTATTCCATCAACTTTCTAATCAACCAGTTATTTGCTCGTTTTTAGTTTGAGCTTTTTTTAAAGTTATTTGAGAGTGATACTCAATACTTTATTTCAGAAAGTCATGTCAGTGTGGAGGTTGTAGGACAATGTTTTTGGTTATGGTAATTTGTTTTATACATTCAGTCCAGGAATGATGTATGTTTGACTGCCCGAAAAGTATGAAAAACCTTTGAACTCTGGTTATGTTATACTGTAACTAGTGATTGTATTGTCACGAAAAGTCTAGTGCATTACATTGATTCTACATTTGTTTTACATTAGATGAACTGTGGACAGTAAAATGCTGAAAAGTGAATATATTGCAGTCCAGCATTTTACTGAACCTGTCTGGATCACATAATGTTGGCCCTCCTGGTGCAGCCGAAACTGCCCTGACCTGGAGTAACACTGGACCAGTAATGGTCTCTAGTTCAGGTCTGTAGGAGGCTGGCAGTGCACCACCTTTTGGTACTGGGGATTACAAGTTGGGTTCGTTGTGGATCAGAATTGTTCTGATGCATCTTGCAGATGTGCAATCAGCTTGACTGTATGGGAAGTTTGTACACGTTGGGTTTTTTAATGCTTCTTTTGTGTTGTGCATCTGGAAGAGGTTGTAAATGTTTCCATAATGAGTCTTACTTTGTCTTAAAGTATGTTCAGTTTAGAGGAATGTGTTAAAGTGGCCAGATCTAAGTGGAACATTGCATTTTACCAAGATTGTGTCATTTACTTTTACTGTTAGTGGTAATAAAATCATGATCAGTGGATAGAAAAGAAGTTGGGATTTTAGCATCATGTTCTAACTTTTCCTTTCTTAGATGGTTTCATCCCAACATCACAGGCGTGGAGGCTGAAAATCTCCTGCTGACTCGGGGAGTTGATGGGAGCTTTTTAGCAAGACCCAGTAAAAGTAATCCAGGGGACTTCACCCTCTCAGTGCGGTAAGTGATGACAGTCATGACTGTTAAAAGAAAAAAACTATAACAACCCAAAGGATGCTACAAGATACAATCATTCTATTATTATAGGCTTTTCTGACTAATCAACTACTTTAATTAACTGGATAATCTCGATGTTTTTTTAAATGACTATATATAACAGATGTAAGACAACCAAACATGCTACAAAATTTACCAGAAGTTAATAAACAATAACAGCTGCATCAAAATAGATTAAACACACCCCCTTTCTTTACCTGCTTGATCTGGTTCAGGGTCGTGGGGGGTTGTGCTTATTTCCAGAAGTCAACAGACCTGGGATCTGTTCTCACAATAAGTTAAACATTTCTTCTTGTGTTTAGATAAAGCAGAAGATATATTCTCAGGTATTTTTAATCAGCAGCATGCACTAAATAACAAGACAACAACATTGTGCTTAGAGAGGATGGTGTGGAACACCACCGTGGCGTTCTTTTAAACCTCACGATGGCTAAACACCCGACACCGCAGCTGTAAAGAACATTTTAGTCTCAGAATCTGCTTGTGTCAGTCTTGTTTCCAGGAGAAGCAGACAGACATGTTGGCAAATAAACACCAGTGTGCATTACCTGCTCAGAACTAAACTAACAAGGAGACAAGCGTTAACAGCTAGCTGGTCAACATGCAGCAGATGGCTCACTTAGAGCAGGTGAAGAGCAAACCAGAGCTAAATGTAGAACAAATATTGGACTTAGATCTATGATCCAACACAAACATGACTTGAAATGAAAAGGAACATAGCTGGCCGTCGTCTGAATGTGTTCATGTCTCTCCCTGTCTCAGTGAGAATGTTTACACCCCTAAATGGTGCTGAGTCATTAAATTCTGCTCCATTCTTACAAACTGAATGATGGGGAGAAAATGATAGGCGACTTTTCACTAAAGAAAAAAGTTAGTGGTTTTATCTTTGGGCTGGTCAAGTCATAAATTTCTAATATATCATTAAATTAATTCAGCTGACAGTGTTATTTCTATTTTAGTTTCATATTATAACAGTCTCTCATCTTACACTGGATTTACTTCCTTTGAGGAAAAATCAGACATTTCCACAGAGAAACCAATTGCTGCTGGTTTAAACCAGCATTGTCTGCTTTTCAAGTTGCCCATGAGACCATGACTGTTAGAATCTGCTGAGGTTCAGACCTGCCACAAGTTCTTCTTTTCTATTTTCTGAGATGATGGTGGTCACCTGCAGTGACTCAGTAGTTTGTGGTCTGTCTGACTAACCAAAAAGGAAACATGGCTTTCTGTTTACGATCTGCTTCCCAGTATTGAATGTAGTTCTTTTACTAAGAACAGACTGCTGAGCTTTAAGATGATGGATTTTAATCAGATACATGCACCATATAAACATTTCATGATTTAAATGGCTCATATGTCACTCCACACATTTATCTAACATCATGAATATGAACAGGTAAATTAACTCCCCAGCATTTAGTTTTTTCCTTGACAGACTGTTATAGTGAAATAATCTATAGTTCATTCTGCTATCAGTTTTCTATAGACATGATTATATTTTTGAAGAAACAGTGAAACACTTGTTGGCTTCAGCTGATCATCTCATACACGTCTTTCTGTGTCTTCAGGCGAAATGGAGCCGTCACCCATATTAAGATCCAGAATACAGGAGACTATTATGACCTCTACGGTGGAGAGAAGTTTGCCACTCTTGCTGAGCTGGTTCAGTATTACATGGAACATCACGGGCAACTAAAAGAGAAAAATGGAGATGTCATTGAACTCAAGTATCCTCTCAACTGTGCGGACCCCACGTCAGAGAGGTTAGCACTCACATAGTTCATGAATCTCAACTTTTACAACATTGTTTATTAGTTTTCCATTTCAAATTTCATTCCTTGGACATTTCTTGAGTGCATTAATTTTTAGTTTATTCTTCATTAAGATTATTTTATTACGTGTCAGTTCACGTCTATTAAAGAAGGAAAAACCCACAACTGTCCCTGAAACTACTGTATTATCAAAAGTAATAATGATAAATTCACAGAAAATCATCCAGTGAAATTTCTTTTGAGTTTTGGTTCAACAGAATCATTTAAAAAAATAAATGAATAAAGCTCATTTTGACAGAAACGTTTGGCACTAATTTGAACAGCTGAACGTTGTTGACTGGAGCCAATGATTTGAGCTTAAAAGGAGAACTGAGGACAACTGAAAGATGAAACAAATTGTAACCATCTAGCCCAGAACAGCTTCCACATAGACAACTTGAAGTTCAGGGTACAACAGTTTCAGATCGCACCATCCATCACTATTTGTGGACATAATGGACCTGAGAAGGACACCGCTGCTGAAAGCAGATCATTACAGAAAAGACTGGAACTGAAAAGTGCCACAAAGTGGCAGATGAGATCAAACTGGAGCTTTTTGGCAAGTTGCATCAGCTCTCTGTGCACAGATGCAAAAAAGAAGCATAAAAAGAGAAGAAGACTGAACCCACAGTGAAACATGGAGGCTTGGTTGTGCTGCGTGATGTTGGTGCCTTCAGTCTGTACATTGAAACCTCAAGACTATCAGGATGTTCTGAGTGAAACGTGCTGCTCAGTGTCAGAAAGCTTTGTCTCAGTTGCAGGTCATGAGTCCTCCAACAAGATAACCCAAAACAAACAGATAAAAACTACCAGGAATAAAACAAAACATGGACCTTTGTTTCTTCTTTTTAATAATGAAAGGATACCAGCTGTTCTGTCCACATCTGGAAAGGAGCCTATTGTCAGAAAGTTAAGTTGCAGAAATATAAACACTACAAAGTTCTTACCAGTAATATTGTTTCCTGTCATGTCAAATTACGTTTTTCTGTGGTTGTTTTAGTAAATGAGCAGGATATTAGTTGGTTTCATTTACTGCCTAGAAACACACAATCAGAACAACTGAACCGACTCCTCGAGGTCCACAGACCAGTGTGACTCTGAGTGTTTAGATTTTACAGGTGATACGCTCATTACTCTTATACAAACTAATAATAAGCTCCTGGTTTTGTATAAATGTGTAAGAAAAGAGAAGATCTTATAGTTTTTAAAGTGTAACTGTATTGAATGTTTGTGCAGATGGTTCCATGGACACCTGTCAGGCCGAGAGGCAGAGAAGCTGCTGACAGAGAAGGGAAAGAATGGCAGCTTCCTTGTGAGGGAGAGCCAGAGCCACCCGGGGGACTTTGTCCTGTCAGTCCGCACTGGAGACGACAAGACGGACAGCAGCGACAGCAAACCTAAAGTCACTCATGTCATGATCCACTGCCAGGTGAACTTCTCTGTAGCTCTCTGACTGGTTGGAACATTTTAACAGTCCTGCACACTAACCTGCACTGGAGGTTTATTACTGCAAGGTTTTGGTGATTACAGCTTCCTCAGGCAAAATCATTTCACAACTCAAACAGGAAATGGTCCTGAGTGTGTGACCAATCACATCAAATGTCTTGGATGATGTAAAACATTCACATTATATTTACAGAAAATATCCATCAGCAAGAAGAACAGTCAGCTGACACAAACAGCTGTTTCAGATGTTACTGACTTTTACAAAAACCTTTAACATCCACAGTGAAAATAACAGATTGACACAGTGAGATTCCTCAAGCCTCTGATGTCACACGGGCACATTGTAAAGAAAAACATTAAAGCAGCTGGTGTTTCTCCATGAATACACAGAAATATCATTTTATGTCTTGAAGCTTTAGAGGAACTTTTTAATAGACTTTTTCAATTGTGTTGTTGCTTAGGAGTGTTGGAACGAGTGTTTCTCACTCTTTTATCGGGACACTTTTCCTGTCTTCTCTGTGAGTTTAGTGTTTATGGCGTTAGGATCAGGAGGCAGCAGCTGTCAGCGAGGCAGAAAGGAATAATTCTTCTGTTTTTTGACACGGTGTCCTTGTGAGTTGGTGACTGGAACGTTTGTAAACTCTGACACAATAAGGCCTGAAGTCTTATCAATGAAACAGAAGGAGAATCTTTGCTGTAAGGGGGAAGAATTTTTACTAAAGGTTTGATGGAAACAAACTTAAACAAGAAGTTTAGCTTCAGCAGTTTGAAATCTGGGACGTTTTAGTGGTTTTTTTATGAGATTGTTTTACACTGAGGAGAAAAATGTTTTCTAAAATGTTTTTTTTTGTTTCTTTGTATTTTTTAAAATCTGCTCTTGAATTTTCATGTATGTTTAGTAGCGTGTTGAGTCACGTGATGTTTGGGTGTGATTGGTCACTCAGGAATGTTTCCTAATTAAAGCTCCCATATTATGCACTTTTCACACACTCTGAATCATTTATTTACATCTCAGTGACATATAAAAACCATACATTGTTCAAATTGGCCCTTTTTGAAAGTTCAGCTGTTGTTCCCAATCTTGTCTCATCTCACCTCATTTTGAAAGGCTCTGTTTCATGTGGGCTGGGCAGTTTGAGCCTAACAGCTCTAAGCCCCGCCCATCTCCGTTCCCTTCATGTTCATGAGACATCAGCGGTGCTGGTAAACAAACAGCTGATTAAACTGCAATTAATGATAAACAAGTGTTGCAGTGCCAAGAAATGGACTTAAAATGTTACTAAAAACTTTGGACTGAGGAACTTTGAACATGAAGACTCCAACAGCACGTTATTAAAAGGTTAGTCTGACGTTTACTCATGTATCTGTGTTGTTTTGCTGCGTCTGGTAGAGATGCGTTTCTTCAAGCTTACCAGTTTGACCCAGAAAGAGATGTAACGGTGTTGGTTCTTCTGTAGGAACAGCTTGACTAAGCAGCAGCTCTGCTTCTGTTCTTCTTAGCAGCAGATCAGCTCGGCTCCAGTTGTTTTTTTCAAACAGTAGCAGGGACATCATAAATAAATTAAATCCATGTTGCTCTTCTGTCGTCTTCAACTGACACCTGATGAAGTGTTTTGTGTTCTTCTGAGCAGCTAACAACAGAATATTTTGAGGGATGAGTTTCCTAATCTGAACCAGTGGTTTCGAATCTGTACCAGAATTGCGGGTGTTCGAGGAAGTTACTGCTGCACCTGGTGGGTGGAGAAAGTTCTTGGAGGGTGTGTGAACCCCCTCAGAGCAAAACAGCACAGATGTTTTTTTTTCCAACTTTGTATGTGTGTATATGCACCACAGACACACAATAACACCCCAAATCCCAGAAAAAGTGGATTTTTCATAATATGGGACCGTTAAGATGTTTTTTTTTTTTTTTTTAAACTAGTTTGTGTGAGGAAGGTGTAATCACTATTTTTGTTAACATCGTGGTATTTTAAAATAAAGTTTAAGAGAGTATACATGGAGTCTGTGAGGGATATTATGTCTGCAGATATCTCTCTATTATCTATAAACATGCAGAAATTGATCATAGATTTGTAAAGGTGTTAAAATACAAAAGTTAAATTCAGATGCATCTGGATTTCTAGACTTCTCTGTGCTAAATTAATGAGCACACTGCAGAGATTCTCTTTTCTTTAAACATGTCTGATCTTTTGGTTTGCGTCTTTCAGCCTGATCTGAAGTACGATGTAGGTGGAGGGGAGAAATTTGATTCTTTAACAGACTTGGTGGAGCACTACAAAAAGAACCCCATGGTAGAAACTCTGGGCACCGTGCTGCAGCTCAAACAGGTCTGACACATTTCATTTCTGCCTGTCTGCAACAGTGTCTTATTTTACTATAAGATAACGTGTCTGTAAATGTGCGTCCTGCTCTGCAGCCCCTCAACACGACTCGTATAAACGCAGCAGAGATAGAAAGTCGAGTTCGGGAGCTGAGTAAACTCGCCGAGGCCACAGACAAGGTTAAACAAGGATTCTGGGAAGAGTTTGAGGTGAGTCCTTTTCACACTGTGACATAGATCATACATGTAAAAACAATCACATTTATCTTGATAAAGATTAACGTAACCAAGATATACTTTCACTGGCCATTTTATTAGGTACTCAACACAAATTAGGGATCAGCCAATCACATGGCAGCAAATCAGTTAATTTAGGCTTCTGGCCCTGTTGAAGATGACAGTTCAAACTGAGCCTCAGAATGAGGAAGTAGGTCAGGTTTTTAAAATCTGTGTATTATCTTTTTAAAGACGATGTATTTGTTGAAGGATTTATTATTATTAAATTGGCTGATATAGATCACATATTTGCTGTAGGGGTTGCAGACAGATCTGATCTCTAACCAGTGATCAGTTCATTATCTTGTTAAAGAGACCATTCAATACACATTTCAAGACTTTGTGGTTATTTCTTAAGTATTAACCAGTAATATGAAACATTTTATATCTAAAAAAACGTCAGGAAACACTGATTAACAGACCTTTCAATCTGTCTGCATTAAAATTCGACTGCTTCGGCAGCAACTCGTTCATATTCATTATTCAAATTTGTTGGACTCTGATTGGCTAACAAACTAGCCTATGAGAGCAAGGTATACTGTTTTCTGCTCCGCTGCGCATGGGAACAGCCCCGTAGTCTCTTCCTGTTTGCTACGTCTTATGCTAACAGCTTTTAGCCAGCAGCATGCTAGGCGTGGTTTCAACTGCAGGAGCTGATGAATACTAACGAACAAAGGAGTTGTGATGAAACAAATACAGGCTGTTAGAACTCGGGAGAACTCGGGTTTTATCACCACCTGCGTAGTTTGAGAGATTAACTGAAAGAGAAGTTGTTGATCTGTTTTCACCCACTATGAAGGTAAAAACACCTGTGGAGCTAAAATATTCAACAGAAACCTCAGAAAAACTGTTTTAATGGAAGGGCCTCTTTAAAGCAAGTAATTTGTTTAAAGATGAAGGAAAGAGTTGTAACAAACTCCAGTCAGAAATGAACTTGTATTGTAAGATGAAGTCGTCATAAGGAAGTATAAATCTGTGTTTTCTTTTTCAACTTTCAGACTTTGCAGCAACAAGAGTGCAAGTTGCTCTACAGCCGCAAAGAAGGTCAACGACCAGAGAACAAAAACAAGAACAGATACAAGAACATTCTGCCTTGTGAGAAACCCTCTCTGCTCTTGAGTTACAAAGCATCTCTGATTCCCATCTCACCTGTCGACACTTTGGAACCAACCAGCTCTGCTGTTTTTGTTTGCAGTTGATCACTCACGCGTGGTTCTGCATGATGGGGATCCTAACGAACCAGGATCCGACTACATCAACGCCAATACCATCATGGTAGTCTCTGCTGTCTCTTCTTTCTTATGGGACACACACAGATTGTTGCTGTGTGGATGACCATGAATGTGTGTCCAGATTGGACTTTTTTGTCAGTAATTTTTAAATTTTTTTGTCTAAATGTGCATGTGTTCTGTGTGTGTGTGTGTGTGTGTGTGTGCGCAGGCGGACCTGAACGTAAACAGCACCAACAGTGGCAGCAAGACCAGGAAGAGCTACATCGCCACTCAGGGCTGCTTGCAGAACACCATCAGTGACTTCTGGCGGATGGTTTTTCAGGAGGACTCTCGAGTCATCGTTATGACCACCAAAGAGGTGGAAAGAGGAAAGGTAATCTCACTGGTTTTTATTTTTTACAATGTTTGACATTGTTTCATGGTGTGAATTTGTCTTCAGATATTTTTGGGGCAGAATGTGTCATTCTGTAGGTCCTTTTTGTTTCTTGCTGTTTTCTTCGTCTCCAGAACCACATGTACGAACACTTTGTCCTCTCTGACCTCTGGCTTATTGTTTTGGAAGCAGTGTCCTGTCTGGTGGAACTATCTATTCTTGGTATTTAGGGTTAGGGTTACTATAAGAAAAAGATTTAACCTCCCATGTTTGAGTGCTCATGAAAACGTCAAGCACACGTGATTAAAGATTGAAATATTTCCTGAACAATACTGAAACCAGGTACCGCCGTGCCATGGTCCACGATATGGGAGTGAAGCAAGACACCACACGCCTCTGTTTTATTCCCTGGTATAATCCCTGGACATGCAGGTTAATGTCTGTTCCTCCTTCAGCTTAACTGCTGCTCTGCAGCTCCATCGTCTTCTCTGTTGGACTCACAGGCACAATCACGGGGCCACACATTGCAACCAGTTGGTAATGAGTGTAAACAGCATTTCCATTGTGGGATGATGCAGAAGGATTAAAAAATAGCCAGAAAATAAGAGAAAGTATTTAGAAAAAAACAAATAAAACCCCCACAGGAGCTGCTGCCGTGGGCTGAGGCGGGGCTGCTGCTGCTGCTGCTGCGGAGGGCTGAGGCGGGGCTGCTGCTGCTGCTGCGGAGGGCTGAGGCGGGGCTGCTGCTGCTGCG
Source organism: Pachypanchax playfairii (assembly GCA_006937955.1). Taxonomy (NCBI): domain Eukaryota; kingdom Metazoa; phylum Chordata; class Actinopteri; order Cyprinodontiformes; family Aplocheilidae; genus Pachypanchax; species Pachypanchax playfairii. Next base: position 637,514 of record SSNP01000059.1, on the reverse strand, counting down.
GAGGGCTGAGGCGGGGCTGCTGCTGCTGCTGCTGCGGAGGGCTGAGGCGGGGCTGCTGCTGCTGCTGCGGAGGGCTGAGGCGGGGCTGCTGCTGCTGCTGCGGAGGGCTGAGGCGGGGCTGCTGCGGTGGGCTGAGGCGGGGCTGCTGCTGCTGCGGTGGGCTGAGGCGGGGCTGCTGCGATGGGCTGAGGCGGGGCTGCTGCGGTGGGCTGAGGCGGGGCTGCTGCGCTGCGGTGGGCTGAGGCGGGGCTGCTGCTGCTGCGGTGGGCGGAGGCGGGGCTGCTGCGGGGGGCTGAGGCGGGGCTGCTGCGGGGGGCTGAGGCGGGGCTGCTGCGGGGGGCTGAGGCGGGGCTGCAGCTGCTGCGGAGGGCTGAGGCGGGGCTGCGGAGGGCTGAGGCGGGGCTGCTGCTGCTGCTGCGGAGGGCTGAGGCGGGGCTGCAGCTGCTGAGGCGGGGCTGCTGCGGAGGGCTGAGGCGGGGCTGCTGCTGCTGCGGTGGGCTGAGGCGGGGCTGCTGCTGCTGCGGTGGGCTGAGGCGGGGCTGCTGCTGCTGCGGAGGGCTGAGGCGGGGCTGCAGCTGCTGAGGCGGGGCTGCTGCGGAGGGCTGAGGCGGGGCTGCAGCTGCTGAGGCGGGGCTGCTGCGGAGGGCTGAGGCGGGGCTGCTGCTGCGGTGGGCTGAGGCGGGGCTGCTGCGGCGGGGGTGGGCGGGGGCGGGGCTGCTGCGGAGGGCTGAGGCGGGGCAGCTGCGGAGGGCTGAGGCGGGGCTGCTGAGGCGGGGCTGCAGCTGCTGAGGCGGGGCTGCTGCGGAGGGCTGAGGCGGGGCTGCTGCGGAGGGCTGAGGCGGGGCTGCAGCTGCTGAGGCGGGGCTGCTGCGGAGGGCTGAGGCGGGGCTGCTGCTGCTGCGGTGGGCTGAGGCGGGGCTGCAGCTGCTGAGGCGGGGCTGCTGCGGAGGGCTGAGGCGGGCTGCAGCTGCTGAGGCGGGGCTGCTGAGGTGGGCTGAGGCGGGGCTGCTGCTGCTGCGGTGGGCTGAGGCGGGACTGCTGCGGAGGGCTGAGGCGGGACTGCTGCTGCTGCTGCTGCGGTGGGCTGAGGCGGGGCTGCTGCTGCTGCGGTGGGCTGAGGCGGGACTGCTGCGGAGGGCTGAGGCGGGACTGCTGCTGCTGCTGCTGCGGTGGGCTGAGGCGGGACTGCTGCGGAGGGCTGAGGCGGGGCTGCAGCTGCTGAGGCGGGGCTGCTGAGGTGGGCTGAGGCGGTGCTGCTGCTGCGGAGGGCTGAGGCGGGGCTTCTGCTGCGGTGGGCTGAGGCGGGGCTGCTGCGGAGGGCTGAGGCGGGGCTGCAGCTGCTGCGGTGGGCTGAGGCGGGGCTGCTGCGGAGGGCTGAGGCGGGGCGGCAGCTGCTGAGGCGGGGCTGCTGCGGAGGGCTGAGGCGGGCTGCAGCTGCTGAGGCGGGGCTGCTGAGGTGGGCTGAGGCGGGGCTGCTGCGGAGGGCTGAGGCGGGGCTGCAGCTGCTGCGGAGGGCTGAGGCGGGGCTGCAGCTGCTGCGGAGGGCTGAGGCGGGGCTGCAGCTGCTGTGGAGGGCTGAGGCGGGGCTGCTGAGGCGGGGCTGCAGCTGCTGCGGTGGGCTGAGGCAGGGCTGCTGAGGTGGGGCTGCTGCGGAGGGCTGAGGCGGGGCTGCTGAGGTGGGGCTGCTGCGGAGGGCTGAGGCGGGGCTGCAGCTGCTGCGGAGGGCTGAGGCGGGGCTGCTGCGGTGGGCTGAGGCGGGGCTGCTGCGGAGGGCTGAGGCGGGGCTGCAGCTGCTGCGGAGGGCTGAGGCGGGGCTGCTGATGCTGCGGTGGGCTGAGGCGGGGCTGCTGCTGCGGTGGGCTGAGGCGGGGTTGCTGCTGCTGCGGTGGGCTGAGGCGGGGCTGCAGCTGCTGCGGAGGGCTGAGGCGGGGCTGCAGCTGCTGCGGTGGGCTGAGGCGGGGCTGCTGCTGCGGTGGGCTGAGGCGGGGCTGCTGCGGAGGGCTGAGGCGGGGCTGCTGCGGAGGGCTGAGGCGGGGCTGCTGCTGCTGCGGTGGGCTGAGGCGGGGCTGCTGCGGAGGGCTGAGGCGGGGCTGCTGCGGTGGGCTGAGGCGGGGCTGCTGCTGCTGGGGGGGGCTGAGGCGGGGCTGCTGATGCTGCGGTGGGCTGAGGCGGGGCTGCTGCTGCGGTGGGCTGAGGCGGGGTTGCTGCTGCTGTGGTGGGCTGAGGCGGGGCTGCTGATGCTGCAGTGGGCTGAGGCGGGGCTGCTGATGCTGCAGTGGGCTGAGGCGGGGCTGCTGCTGCTGCTGCTGCGGTGGGCTGAGGCGGGGCTGCTGCTGCTGCTGCGGTGGGCTGAGGCGGGGCTGCTGCGGAGGGCTGAGGCGGGGCTGCTGAGGTGGGGCTGCTGCGGAGGGCTGAGGCGGGGCTGCTGAGGCGGGGCTGCTGCGGAGGGCTGAGGCGGGGCTGCTGCGGAGGGCTGAGGCGGGGCTGCTGCGGAGGGCTGAGGCGGGGCTGCTGAGGTGGGGCTGCTGCGGAGGGCTGAGGCGGGGCTGCTGAGGTGGGGCTGCTGCGGAGGGCTGAGGCGGGGCTGCTGCGGTGGGCTGAGGCGGGGCTGCTGCTGCTGCGGTGGGCTGAGGCGGGGCTGCTGCTGCTGCGGTGGGCTGAGGCGGGGCTGCTGCGGTGGGCTGAGGCGGGGCTGCTGCGGAGGGCTGAGGCGGGGCTGCAGCTGCTGAGGCGGGGCTGCTGAGGTGGGCTGAGGCGGGGCTGCTGCTGCTGCGGTGGGCTGAGGCGGGGCTGCTGCTGCGGTGGGCTGAGGCGGGGCTGCAGCTGCTGCGGTGGGCTGAGGCGGGGCTGCTGCGGAGGGCTGAGGCGGGGCTGCAGCTGCTGCGGTGGGCTGAGGCGGGGCTGCTGCGGAGGGCTGAGGCGGGGCTGCTGCTGCGGTGGGCTGAGGCGGGGCTGCTGCTGCTGCGGAGGGCTGAGGCGGGGCTGCTGCTGCGGCTGCGGAGGGCTGAGGCGGGGCTGCAGCTGCTGAGGCGGGGCTGCTGCGGAGGGCTGAGGCGGGGCTGCTGCGGAGGGCTGAGGCGGGGCTGCTGAGGCGGGGCTGCTGCGGAGGGCTGAGGCGGGGCTGCAGAGGTGGGGCTGCTGCGGAGGGCTGAGGCGGGGCTGCTGAGGCGGGGCTGCAGCTGCTGCGGTGGGCTGAGGCGGGGCTGCTGAGGCGGGGCTGCAGCTGCTGCGGTGGGCTGAGGCGGGGCTGCTGAGGCGGGGCTGCTGCGGAGGGCTGAGGCGGGGCTGCTGCGGGGGGCTGAGGCGGGGCTGCTGAGGCGGGGCTGCTGCGGAGGGCTGAGGCGGGGCTGCTGCGGAGGGCTGAGGCGGGGCTGCTGTGGTGGGCTGAGGCGGGGCTGCTGCTGCTGCGGTGGGCTGAGGCGGGACTGCTGCGGAGGGCTGAGGCGGGACTGCTGCTGCTGCTGCTGCGGTGGGCTGAGGCGGGGCTGCTGCTGCGGTGGGCTGAGGCGGGGCTGCTGCTGCTGCGGAGGGCTGAGGCGGGGCTGCTGCTGCTGCTGCGGAGGGCTGAGGCGGGGCTGCGGCTGCGGAGGGCTGAGGCGGGGCTGCTGCGGAGGGCTGAGGCGGGGCTGCAGCTGCTGAGGCGGGGCTGCTGCGGAGGGCTGAGGCGGGGCTGCTGCATAGGGCTGAGGCGGGGCTGCAGCTGCTGCGGTGGGCTGAGGCAGGGCTGCTGAGGTGGGGCTGCTGCGGAGGGCTGAGGCGGGGCTGCTGCGGAGGGCTGAGGCGGGGCTGCTGCGGAGGGCTGAGGCGGGGCTGCTGCGGAGGGCTGAGGCGGGGCTGCTGCGGAGGGCTGAGGCGGGGCTGCAGCTGCTGAGGCGGGGCTGCTGCGGAGGGCTGAGGCGGGGCTGCTGAGGTGGGGCTGCTGCGGAGGGCTGAGGCGGGGCTGCTGAGGTGGGGCTGCTGCGGTGGGCTGAGGCGGGGCTGCTGCTGCTGCGGTGGGCTGAGGCGGGGCTGCTGCGGAGGGCTGAGGCGGGACTGCTGCTGCTGCGGCGGGCGGAGGCGGGGCTGCAGCTGCTGCGGAGGGCTGAGGCGGGGCTGCTGAGGCGGGGCTGCAGCTGCTGCGGGGGGCTGAGGCGGGGCTGCTGAGGCGGGGCTGCAGCTGCTGCGGAGGGCTGAGGCGGGGCTGCTGCGGAGGGCTGAGGCGGGGCTGCTGCGGAGGGCTGAGGCGGGGCTGCAGCTGCTGAGGTGGGCTGAGGCGGGGCTGCTGAGGCAGGGCTGCAGCTGCTGCGGTGGGCTGAGGCAGGGCTGCTGAGGTGGGGCTGCTGCGGAGGGCTGAGGCGGGGCTGCTGAGGTGGGGCTGCTGCGGAGGGCTGAGGCGGGGCTGCTGGGGTGGGCTGAGGCGGGGCTGCTGCGGAGGGCTGAGGCGTGGCTGCTGAGGCGGGGCTGCTGCGGAGGGCTGAGGCGGGGCTGCTGCGGCGGGCTGAGGCGGGGCTGCTGCGGCGGTGGGCTGAGGCGGGGCTGCTGCGGTGGGCTGAGGCGGGGCTGCTGCTGCGGAGGGCTGAGGCGGGGCAGCAGCTGCTGCGGTGGGCTGAGGCGGGGCTGCTGCGGAGGGCTGAGGCGGGGCTGCAGCTGCTGCGGTGGGCTGAGGCGGGGGTGCTGCTGCTGCGGTGGGCTGAGGCGGGGCTGCTGATGCTGCAGTGGGCTGAGGCGGGGCTGCTGCTGCTGCTGCGGTGGGCTGAGGCGGGGCTGCTGCTGCTGCTGCGGTGGGCTGAGGCGGGGCTGCGGCGGGGGGCTGAGGCGGGGCTGCTGCTGCTGCTGCGGAGGGCTGAGGCGGGGCTGCTGCTGCTGCGGTGGGCTGAGGCGGGGCTGCTGCTGCTGCGGTGGGCTGAGGCGGGCTGCTGCTGCTGCGGTGGGCTGAGGCGGGGCTGCTGCGGTGGGCTGAGGCGGGGCTGCTGCCGTGGGCTGAGGCGGGGCTGCTGCCGTGGGCTGAGGCGGGGCTGCTGCTGCTGCTGCTGCGGAGGGCTGAGGCGGGGCTGCTGCTGCTGCGGAGGGCTGAGGCGGGGCTGCTGCTGCTGCTGCGGAGGGCTGAGGCGGGGCTGCTGCTGCGGAGGGCTGAGGCGGGGCTGCTGCGGAGGGCTGAGGCGGGGCTGCAGCTGCTGAGGCGGGGCTGCTGCGGAGGGCTGAGGCGGGGCTGCTGCGGAGGGCTGAGGCGGGGCTGCTGCTGCTGGGGGGGGCTGAGGCGGGGCTGCTGCTGCTGGGGTGGGCTGAGGCGGGGCTGCTGAGGCGGGGCTGCAGCTGCTGCGGAGGGCTGAGGCGGGGCTGCTGCGGAGGGCTGAGGCGGGGCTGCTGCTGCTGCGGGGGGCTGAGGCGGGGCTGCTGCTGCTGCGGAGGGCTGAGGCGGGGCTGCTGCTGCTGCTGCTGCTGGGCTGAGGCGGGGCTGCAGCTGCTGCGGAGGGCTGAGGCGGGGCTGCAGCTGCTGCGGAGGGCTGAGGCGGGGCTGCGGAGGGCGGAGGCGGGGCTGCTGCTGCTGCGGTGGGCTGAGGCGGGGCTGCTGCTGCGGTGGGCTGAGGCGGGGCTGCTGCGGAGGGCTGAGGCGGGGCTGCAGCTGCTGCGGAGGGCTGAGGCGGGGCTGCAGCTGCTGCGGAGGGCTGAGGCGGGACTGCTGCTGCTGCGGTGGGCTGAGGCGGGGCTGCTGCTGCTGCGGAGGGCTGAGGCGGGGCTGCGGCTGCGGCGGGGGGCTGAGGCGGGGCTGCTGCGGAGGGCTGAGGCGGGGCTGCAGCTGCTGCGGGGGGCTGAGGCGGGGCTGCTGCGGAGGGCTGAGGCGGGGCTGCAGCTGCTGAGGCGGGGCTGCTGCGGAGGGCTGAGGCGGGCTGCAGCTGCTGAGGCGGGGCTGCTGCGGAGGGCTGAGGCGGGGCTGCTGCTGCTGCGGGGGGCTGAGGCGGGGCTGCTGCTGCTGCGGCGGGCTGAGGCGGGGCTGCTGCTGCGGAGGGCTGAGGCGGGGCTGCAGCTGCTGCGGTGGGCTGAGGCGGGGCTGCTGCGGTGGGCTGAGGCGGGGCTGCTGCTGCTGCGGAGGGCTGAGGCGGGGCTGCTGCTGCTGCGGAGGGCTGAGGCGGGGCTGCTGCTGCTGCTGCGGAGGGCTGAGGCGGGGCTGCTGCTGAGGAGGGCTGAGGCGGGGCAGCTGCGGAGGGCTGAGGCGGGGCTGCTGCGGAGGGCTGAGGCGGGGCTGCAGCTGCTGAGGCGGGGCTGCTGAGGTGGGCTGAGGCGGGGCTGCTGATGCTGCCGTGGGCTGAGGCGGGGCTGCTGCTGCTGCTGCTGCGGTGGGCTGAGGCGGGGCTGCTGCTGCTGCGGAGGGCTGAGGCGGGGCTGCTGCTGCGGTGGGCTGAGGCGGGGTTGCTGCTGCTGTGGTGGGCTGAGGCGGGGCTGCTGCTGCGGTGGGCTGAGGCGGGGCTGCTGATGCTGCAGTGGGCTGAGGCGGGGCTGCTGCTGCTGCGGAGGGCTGAGGCGGGGCTGCTGAGGTGGGGCTGCTGCGGAGGGCTGAGGCGGGGCTGCTGAGGCGGGGCTGCTGCGGAGGGCTGAGGCGGGGCTGCTGCTGCTGCGGTGGGCTGAGGCGGGGCTGCTGCTGCTGCGGTGGGCTGAGGCGGGGCTGCTGCTGCTGCGGTGGGCTGAGGCGGGGCTGCTGCTGCGGTGGGCTGAGGCGGGGTTGCTGCTGCTGTGGTGGGCTGAGGCGGGGCTGCTGCTGCTGCGGTGGGCTGAGGCGGGGCTGCAGCTGCTGAGGCGGGGCTGCTGCGGAGGGCTGAGGCGGGGCTGCTGCTGCGGAGGGCTGAGGCGGGGCTGCTGCGGAGGGCTGAGGCGGGGCTGCTGCTGCGGAGGGCTGAGGCGGGGCTGCTGCTGCGGAGGGCTGAGGCGGGGCTGCTGATGCTGCAGTGGGCTGAGGCGGGGCTGCTGATGCTGCAGTGGGCTGAGGCGGGGCTGCTGCGGAGGGCGGAGGCGGGGCTGCAGCTGCTGCGGAGGGCTGAGGCGGGGCAGCTGCGGAGGGCTGAGGCGGGGCTGCAGCTGCTGCGGTGGGCTGAGGCGGGGCTGCTGCTGCTGCGGTGGGCTGAGGCGGGGCTGCTGATGCTGCGGAGGGCTGAGGCGGGACTGCTGCTGCTGCTGCTGCGGTGGGCTGAGGCGGGACTGCTGCGGAGGGCTGGGCGGGACGGCGCTGCTGCTGCTGCGGTGGGCGGGGGCGGGGCTGCTGCTGCTGCTGCTGCGGGGGGCTGAGGCGGGGCTGCTGCTGCTGCCGTGGGCTGAGGCGGGGCTGCTGCTGCTGCTGCTGCGGAGGGCTGAGGCGGGGCTGCTGCTGCTGCGGTGGGCTGAGGCGGGGCTGCTGCGGTGGGCTGAGGCGGGGCTGCTGCTGGCTGAGGCGGGGCTGCTGCGGAGGGCTGAGGCGGGGCTGCGCTGCTGAGGCGGGGCTGCTGCGGAGGGCTGAGGCGGGGCTCTGCTGCGGTGGGCTGAGGCGGGGCTGCGTGGGCTGAGGCGGGGCTGCTGGGCTGCGGCTGGGCGGGGCCTGCTGCTGCGGTGGGCTGAGGCGGGGTTGCTGCTGCTGTGGTGGGCTGAGGCGGGGCTGCTGCTGCGGTGGGCTGAGGCGGGTGGGCTGGGCGGGGCTGCTGCTGAGGCGGGGCTGCTGCGGGGCTGAGGCGGGGGGGGCTGCAGCTGCTGAGGCGGGGCTGCTGCGGGGGGCTGAGGCGGGGCTGCTGCGGAGGGCTGAGGCGGGGCTGCTGAGGCGGGGCTGCTGTGGAGGGCTGAGGCGGGGCTGCAGCTGCTGAGGCGGGGCTGCTGCGGAGGGCTGAGGCGTGGCTGCTGCGGAGGGCTGAGGCGGGGCTGCTGCGGAGGGCTGAGGCGGGCTGCAGCTGCTGAGGCGGGGCTGCTGAGGTGGGCTGAGGCGGTGCTGCTGCTGCTGCTGCTGCTGCGGAGGGCTGAGGTGGGGCTGCTGCTGCTGCGGAGGGCTGAGGGGGGGCTGCTGGGGTGGGGCTGCTGCGGAGGGCTGAGGCGGGGCTGCTGAGGCGGGGCTGCTGCGGAGGGCTGAGGCGGGGCTGCTGCGGAGGGCTGAGGCGGGGCTGCTGCGGAGGGCTGAGGCGGGGCTGCTGAGGCGGGGCTGCAGCTGCTGCGGAGGGCTGAGGCGGGGCTGCTGAGGCGGGGCTGCAGCTGCTGTGGAGGGCTGAGGCGGGGCTGCAGCGGCTGAGGCGGGGCTGCTGCGGAGGGCTGAGGCGTGGCTGCTGAGGCGGGGCTGCTGCGGAGGGCTGAGGCGGGGCTGCTGCGGAGGGCTGAGGCGGGGCTGCTGCGGAGGGCTGAGGCGGGGCTGCTGCGGAGGGCTGAGGCGGGGCTGCAGCTGCTGCGGAGGGCTGAGGCGGGGCTGCAGCTGCTGCGGAGGGCTGAGGCGGGGCAGCTGCGGAGGGCTGAGGCGGGGCTGCTGAGGTGGGGCTGCTGCGGAGGGCTGAGGCGGGGCTGCTGAGGCGGGGCTGCTGCGGTGGGCTGAGGCGGGGCGGCTGCGGAGGGCTGAGGCGGGGCAGCTGCGGAGGGCTGAGGCGGGGCTGCTGAGGCGGGGCTGCAGCTGCTGCGGTGGGCTGAGGCGGGGCTGCTGCTGCTGCGGTGGGCTGAGGCGGGGCTGCTGCTGCTGCGGTGGGCTGAGGCGGGCTGCTGCTGCTGCGGTGGGCGGAGGCGGGGCTGCTGCTGCTGCGGGGGGCTGAGGGGGGGCTGCTGCGGAGGGCTGAGGCGGGGCTGCTGCTGCGGAGGGCTGAGGCGGGGCTGCTGCGGAGGGCTGAGGCGGGGCTGCAGCTGCTGAGGCGGGGCTGCTGCGGAGGGCTGAGGCGGGGCTGCTGCGGAGGGCTGGGGCGGGGCTGCTGCGGAGGGCTGAGGCGGGGCTGCTGAGGCGGGGCTGCTGCGGAGGGCTGAGGCAGGGCTGCAGCTGCGGCGGTGGGCTGAGGCGGGGCTGCTGAGGCGGGGCTGCAGCTGCTGTGGAGGGCTGAGGCGGGGCTGCTGAGGCGGGGCTGCAGCTGCTGCGGGGGGCTGAGGCGGGGCTGCTGCTGCGGTGGGCTGAGGCGGGGCTGCAGCGGCTGAGGCGGGGCTGCTGCGGAGGGCTGAGGCGGGGCTGCTGAGGCGGGGCTGCTGCGGAGGGCTGAGGCGGGGCTGCTGCGGAGGGCTGAGGCGGGGCTGCAGCTGCTGAGGTGGGGCTGCTGTGGAGGGCTGAGGCAGGGCTGCAGCTGCTGCGGTGGGCTGAGGCGGGGCTGCTGAGGCGGGGCTGCTGTGGAGGGCTGAGGCGGGGCTGCAGCTGCTGAGGCGGGGCTGCAGCGGAGGGCTGAGGCGGGGCTGCTGCTGCTGCGGTGGGCTGAGGCGGGGCTGCTGCTGCTGCGGTGGGCTGAGGCGGGGCTGCTGATGCTGCGGTGGGCTGAGGTGGGGCTGCTGCTGCGGTGGGCTGAGGCGGGGCTGCAGCTGCTGCGGTGGGCTGAGGCGGGGCTGCTGCTGCTGCGGTGGGCTGAGGCGGGGCTGCTGCTGCTGCGGTGGGCTGAGGCGGGGCTGCTGCGGGGGGCTGAGGCGGGGCTGCTGCTGCGGTGGGCTGAGGCGGGGCTGCTGATGCTGCGGTGGGCTGAGGCGGGGCTGCTGAGGCGGGGCTGCTGCGGTGGGCTGAGGCGGGGCTGCTGTGGAGGGCTGAGGCGGCGGCTGCTGCGGAGGGCTGAGGCGGGGCTGCTGCTGCTGCGGTGGGCTGAGGCGGGGCTGCTGCTGCTGTGGTGGGCTGAGGCGGGGCTGCTGCTGCGGTGGGCTGAGGCGGGGCTGCTGCGGTGGGCTGAGGCGGGGCTGCTGCGGAGGGCTGAGGCGGGGCAGCTGCGGAGGGCTGAGGCGGGGCTGCTGAGGCGGGGCTGCAGCTGCTGCGGTGGGCTGAGGCGGGGCTGCTGCGGAGGGCTGAGGCGGGGCTGCTGAGGCGGGGCTGCTGCGGAGGGCTGAGGCGGGGCTGCTGCGGAGGGCTGAGGCGGGGCTGCTGAGGCGGGGCTGCTGCGGAGGGCTGAGGCGGGGCTGCTGCGGAGGGCTGAGGCGGGGCTGCTGAGGCGGGGCTGCTGCGGAGGGCTGAGGCGGGGCTGCTGCGGAGGGCTGAGGCGGGGCTGCTGAGGCGGGGCTGCTGCGGAGGGCTGAGGCGGGGCTGCTGCGCTGCGGTGGGCTGGGGCGGGGCTGCTGAGGCGGGGCTGCTGTGGAGGGCTGAGGCAGGGCTGCAGCTGCTGCGGTGGGCTGAGGCGGGGCTGCTGAGGCGGGGCTGCAGCTGCTGCGGTGGGCTGAGGCAGGGCTGCTGAGGCGGGGCTGCTGGGGAGGGCTGAGGCGGGGCTGCTGAGGTGGGGCTGCTGCGGAGGGCTGAGGCGGGGCTGCTGAGGTGGGGCTGCTGCGGAGGGCTGAGGCGGGGCAGCTGCGGAGGGCTGAGGCGGGGCTGCTGAGGCGGGGCTGCAGCTGCTGCGGTGGGCTGAGGCGGGGCTGCTGCTGCTGCGGTGGGCTGAGGCGGGGCTGCTGCTGCTGCGGTGGGCTGAGGCGGGGCTGCTGCTGCAGTGGGCTGAGGCGGGGCTGCTGCTGCTGCGGTGGGCTGAGGCGGGGCTGCTGCTGCTGCGGTGGGCTGAGGCGGGGCTGCTGCGGGGGGCTGAGGGGGGGCTGCTGCGGAGGGCTGAGGCGGGGCTGCAGCTGCTGAGGCGGGGCTGCTGAGGTGGGCTGAGGCGGGGCTGCTGCTGCGGAGGGCTGAGGCGGGGCTGCTGCGGTGGGCTGAGGCGGGGCTGCTGCGGAGGGCTGAGGCGGGGCTGCTGCGGAGGGCTGAGGCGGGGCTGCAGCTGCTGAGGCGGGGCTGCTGCTGCTGCGGTGGGCTGAGGCGGGGCTGCTGCTGCTGCGGAGGGCTGAGGCGGGGCTGCTGCATAGGGCTGAGGCGGGGCTGCAGCTGCTGCGGAGGGCTGAGGCGGGGCTGCAGCTGCTGTGGAGGGCTGAGGCGGGGCTGCAGCTGCTGCGGAGGGCTGAGGCGGGGCAGCTGCGGAGGGCTGAGGCGGGGCTGCTGAGGCGGGGCTGCAGCTGCTGCGGTGGGCTGAGGCAGGGCTGCTGAGGTGGGGCTGCTGCGGAGGGCTGGGGCGGGGCTGCTGCGGAGGGCTGAGGCGGGGCTGCTGCGGAGGGCTGAGGCGGGGCTGCAGCTGCTGCTGCTGCGGTGGGCTGAGGCGGGGCTGCGGCTGCTGCGGTGGGCTGAGGCGGGGCTGCTGCTGCGGAGGGCTGAGGCGGGGCTGCTGCGGAGGGCTGAGGCGGGGCTGCTGCGGAGGGCTGAGGCGGGGCTGCTGCATAGGGCTGAGGCGGGGCTGCAGCTGCTGCGGTGGGCTGAGGCGGGGCTGCTGCGGAGGGCTGAGGCGGGACAGCTGCTGCTGCGGTGGGCTGAGGCGGGGCTGCTGATGCTGCGGTGGGCTGAGGCGGGGCTGCTGCTGCGGTGGGCTGAGGCGGGGTTGCTGCTGCTGTGGTGGGCTGAGGCGGGGCTGCTGCTGCTGCGGTGGGCTGAGGCGGGGCTGCTGCGGAGGGCTGAGGCGGGGCTGCAGCTGCTGCGGAGGGCTGAGGCGGGGCTGCAGCTGCTGCGGAGGGCTGAGGCGGGGCTGCTGCGGAGGGCTGAGGCGGGGCTGCTGCTGCGGAGGGCTGAGGCGGGGCTGCTGATGCTGCAGTGGGCTGAGGCGGGGCTGCTGCTGCTGCTGCTGCGGTGGGCTGAGGCGGGGCTGCTGCTGCTGCTGCGGTGGGCTGAGGCGGGGCTGCTGCGGTGGGCTGAGGCGGGGCTGCTGATGCTGCGGTGGGCTGAGGCGGGGCTGCTGATGCTGCAGTGGGCTGAGGCGGGGCTGCTGCTGCTGCTGCTGCGGTGGGCTGAGGCGGGACTGCTGCGGAGGGCTGAGGCGGGACTGCTGCTGCTGCTGCTGCGGTGGGCTGAGGCGGGGCTGCTGCTGCGGTGGGCTGAGGCGGGGTTGCTGCTGCTGTGGTGGGCTGAGGCGGGGCTGCTGCTGCGGTGGGCTGAGGCGGGGCTGCTGCGGAGGGCTGAGGCGGGGCTGCAGCTGCTGCGGAGGGCTGAGGCGGGGCTGCTGCTGCTGCGGTGGGCTGAGGCGGGGCTGCTGCTGCTGTGGTGGGCTGAGGCGGGGCTGCTGCTGCGACGGGCTGAGGCGGGGCTGCTGCGATGGGCTGAGGCGGGGCTGCTGCGGTGGGCTGAGGCGGGGCTGCTGCTGCGGTGGGCTGAGGCGGGGTTGCTGCTGCTGTGGTGGGCTGAGGCGGGGCTGCTGCTGCGGTGGGCTGAGGCGGGGCTGCAGCTGCTGCGGTGGGCTGAGGCGGGGCTGCTGCGGAGGGCTGAGGCGGGGCTGCTGCTGCTGCGGTGGGCTGAGGCGGGGCTGCTGCTGCGGAGGGCTGAGGCGGGGCTGCAGCTGCTGAGGCGGGGCTGCTGAGGAGGGCTGAGGCGGGGCTGCAGCGGCTGAGGTGGGGCTGCTGCGGAGGGCTGAGGCGGGGCTGCTGAGGTGGGGCTGCTGCGGAGGGCTGAGGCGGGGCTGCTGAGGTGGGGCTGCTGCGGAGGGCTGAGGCGGGGCTGCTGCTGCGGTGGGCTGAGGCGGGGCTGCTGCGATGGGCTGAGGCGGGGCTGCTGCCGTGGGCTGAGGCGGGGCTGCTGCCGTGGGCTGAGGCGGGGCTGCTGCCGTGGGCTGAGGCGGGGCTGCTGCTGCTGCTGCTGCGGCGGGCTGAGGCGGGGCTGCTGCTGCTGCGGAGGGCTGAGGCGGGGCTGCTGCTGCTGCTGCGGAGGGCTGAGGCGGGGCTGCAGCTGCTGCGGAGGGCTGAGGCGGGGCTGCAGCTGCTGCGGAGGGCTGAGGCGGGGCTGCTGCTGCGGAGGGCTGAGGCGGGGCTGCTGATGCTGCTGCTGCGGAGGGCTGAGGCGGGGCTGCTGCTGCTGCTGCGGAGGGCTGAGGCGGGGCTGCTGCTGCTGCGGAGGGCGGAGGAGGGGCTGCTGCTGCGGCTGCGGAGGGCTGAGGCGGGGCTGCTGAGGCGGGGCTGCTGTGGAGGGCTGAGGCGGGGCTGCAGCTGCTGAGGCGGGGCTGCTGCGGAGGGCTGAGGCGGGCTGCAGCTGCTGAGGCGGGGCTGCTGAGGTGGGCTGAGGCGGTGCTGCTGCTGCTGCTGCTGCTGCGGAGGGCTGAAGTGGGGCTGCTGCTGCTGCGGAGGGCTGAGGTGGGGCTGCTGCTGCTGCGGTGGGCTGAGGCGGGGCTGCTGCTGCTGCGGTGGGCTGAGGCGGGACTGCTGCTGCTGCGGTGGGCTGAGGCGGGACTGCTGCTGCTGCGGTGGGCTGAGGCGGGGCTGCTGCTGCTGCGGTGGGCTGAGGCGGGGCTGCTGCTGCTGCGGTGGGCTGAGGCGGGACTGCTGCGGAGGGCTGAGGCGGGGCTGCTGCTGCGGAGGGCTGAGGCGGGGCTGCTGATGCTGCGGTGGGCTGAGGCGGGGCTGCTGCTGCGGCGGGCTGAGGCGGGGTTGCTGCGGCTGCTGCTGCGGTGGGCTGAGGCGGGGCTGCTGCTGCTGCTGCGGTGGGCTGAGGCGGGGCTGCTGCGGAGGGCTGAGGCGGGGCTGCTGCGGAGGGCTGAGGCGGGGCTGCAGCTGCTGAGGCGGGGCTGCTGCGGAGGGCTGAGGCAGGGCTGCTGCTGCGGAGGGCTGAGGCGGGGCTGCTGCTGCTGCGGTGGGCTGAGGCGGGGCTGCTGCTGCTGCGGTGGGCTGAGGCGGGGCTGCTGCTGCGGCGGGCTGAGGCGGGGCTGCTGCGGTGGGCTGAGGCGGGGCTGCTGCGGAGGGCTGAGGCGGGGCTGCTGCGGAGGGCTGAGGCGGGGCTGCAGCTGCTGAGGCGGGGCTGCTGCGGAGGGCTGAGGCGGGGCTGCTGCTGCTGCGGTGGGCTGAGGCGGGGCTGCTGCTGCTGCGGTGGGCTGAGGCGGGGCTGCTGCTGCTGCTGCTGCGGTGGGCTGAGGCGGGGCTGCTGCTGCTGCGGTGGGCTGAGGCGGGGCTGCTGCTGCTGCGGTGGGCTGGGGCGGGGCTGCTGCGGAGGGCTGAGGCGGGACTGCTGCTGCTGCGGAGGGCTGAGGCGGGGCTGCTGCTGCTGCTGCGGAGGGCTGAGGCGGGGCTGCTGCTGCGGAGGGCTGAGGCGGGGCTGCAGCTGCTGCGGAGGGCTGAGGCGGGGCTGCAGCTGCTGCGGAGGGCGGAGGCGGGGCTGCTGCGGAGGGCTGAGGCGGGGCTGCTGAGGTGGGGCTGCTGCGGAGGGCTGAGGCGGGGCTGCTGTGGTGGGCTGAGGCGGGGCTGCTGTGGAGGGCTGAGGCGGGGCTGCTGCTGCTGCGGTGGGCTGAGGCGGGGCTGCTGCGGAGGGCTGAGGCGGGGCTGCTGCGGAGGGCTGAGGCGGGGCTGCTGAGGTGGGGCTGCTGCGGAGGGCTGAGGCGGGGCTGCTGAGGCGGGGCTGCTGTGGAGGGCTGAGGCAGGGCTGCAGCTGCTGCGGTGGGCTGAGGCGGGGCTGCTGAGGCGGGGCTGCAGCTGCTGCGGAGGGCTGAGGCGGGGCTGCTGAGGTGGCCTGAGGCGTGGCTGCTGATGCGAGGCTGCTGCGGCGAGCTGTCACTAGCATGGCAGCATCTTATAGTTTAACATCCAACCTGAAAAGTTTGTGTGTCACTGCTTGTGCAGTTACCTCAGACAGATCAGCAGCCTGATTCAAATCTGTCTTCCTGTCAATGTCTCTCTTTTGGACAGGATATAACTGACTAATACCGCTGATGAACGTTGTTGGTTTAATTATTTTCAATGTGATGGTCTGCCTCCATTAAACCTCCAGTCATAAAGATGATAATTATCTCAACAGAGTAAGTGTGTTAAATACTGGCCGGACATGTCTGCTCTGAAGGAGTACGGCGCCATGCGTGTACGCAACGTCAAGGAGACGACTGCTCACGATTACACCCTGCGAGAACTCAAACTGTCCAAAGTTGGTCAGGTAACTAGTTATTTTATCAGATTCATGCTGTTCAGAAGTGACATGATGAAACTTTAACCCTTTAATACCTGAATGTTACAGCTGTCAAAAGTTTAAGGGTCTCAAATGTAGTTTATTTTATAAGAACACATGATCGTTCAGTGGATGAGTTCATGTGTTAAATAAACCATTAACAGCAGTGAATCTCTCTACCTGTATAGACCTACCTGAGATGACAATGAATGCAATACTAGTTTGTTTTGGTTAGCTTGTTACATTTTTTCAGGTGATGTGTTAAATGTAAACATTGTCATCAGGGTAACACGGAGCGCACGGTGTGGCAGTACCACTTTAAAACCTGGCCAGACCACGGAGTCCCTACGGACCCAGGTGGTGTACTGGACTTCCTGGAGGAAGTCAACCTGAAACAGGAGAGCATACTAGATACTGGGCCAATCACGGTACACTGCAGGTACACATACATGTACTAACTCAGCAAGACACCTGCAAATATAAGAGCCATCAGCAGGAGGAATATTTACTCAGATCATTCTGTCATCCAGCGCAGGGATCGGGAGGACAGGAACGTTTATAGTAATTGACATGCTGATCGATGTGATTAGAGAAAAAGGTGAGTTCCTGTAAACTAAAATCTACTTTACTGCATCACAAAGCTGTAAAATGAAGATTCAGATCAGATAAGAGTTCCTTATAAAACATGAGCAGCTGGAGACGCACAGATTTAAGATACATCCTTAAACCTTTATACATATAAATAAATAAAAAATCTATTAAACTTAATTCACACGTTTTTCTCTTTAATTTATTTCTGTTTAGTTTTGGAGTTTCACTTTGTGTTTCTGATGAAGATAAAATAAACATTAAATATTAACTGCTGTTTTCCTGCTGCAGGGGTGGACTGTGACATCGACGTCCCAAAGACCATCCAGATGGTTCGTTCTCAGCGATCTGGGATGGTGCAGACCGAAGCACAGTACAGATTTATCTACATGGCTGTGCAGCACTACATCGAAACGCTGCAGAGGCGCATAGAAGAAGAGCAGGTGTGCATCGGACGTCCAGTTCTTCATTCCTCTGCTTCCTGTTTTACATTCTCCGTTCTGTAACCATCCTTCATGTTCTCCTTCACAGAAGAGTAAAATTAAAGGGCGTGAGTACACCAACATTAAGTACTCTCTATCTGACCTGACTGGTGGAGAGCAGAGCCCTTTGCCTCCTTGCACACCTGTTCCTACTCCCACCTGTACAGAGTGAGTGATGCTGAGACAGACTTCAACCTGTTTGGAACATGTACTGAGTTGTTTGTGTGTGTTCAGGATGAGGGAGGACAACTCCAGGGTCTATGAGAACGTGGGTCTGATGCAGCAGCAGAAGAGCTTCAGATGAGACTCACCTTTAACTGTAGTACGGTGTTAGTTCCAGGTAAATACACACAACCGTGTATCACACCTACTGATCACATTATCATTCAGATTTATACCAGATTTATTATGTTTTACATTTTGGTTTATTTATGTGTAATTTCATTCTATTTATTATAATGATGACAAATAGATTCTGATTCTAAAAGGTTTGAGTTTTTAATCTGAACCAGAGATCTGGATTTAGTTAAAGAACAGTCGGATGTCTTTCATTTCTGTTTTTATCCCCTTCAGAATCTGGATACCGGACAGTTTCTTGCCAGCCACATCTCGACGCACGCGACTTGACCGTGATGATATGAAACACCGGGGGGAGGGGAGGGAAAGGGGGGGGGGGTACTTAACAAAAACCAAACTAAACCATGAGACCAGACCCAGAGGTCATCACATCATCTTGTTTTTGCTTTCCACACAAACATTTCCCCTCGAGTTGAATGTGAAACCACTGTGATCCTCAGAGGAGCGATTGAGAAGGCGAACACGCCAAGTCACCTTCTAACCTACGAGTTCAGCCTGTATCGATCTCACCCAACCAGCAACCAGAGGGAAAAACATCACAGCTGATGTTCACTCATCCTGCATATTTCAGGCTTTTTGTGTTTGTTTTGTTTTTATTAACCAAATTAACAAAGTTTAAGAGAAACAGAAAAGGTTTGTGCCGAACCTGCACGTGATGTTTGTTTTTAAATCCAGGTGTTATTAATCAGGTTAGCCTTTAATCCTTTCATGCTGTAGGAGATGAGTGTTGTCTGGGAACTTTCCTCCCAGAAACACCAGGATTCAGATTGATGCTACAGTAACTTCTTTCTGTTGTGTTTGAAGCAACTCCAACCTGTCAAGACTGTAAAGGATCTTTTATTGTTTTTTAGTTTACTTAGATTTAATATTCTTTAAGTGGAATTTAGTCTCTTTATTCACCATTCCTGAGCTCAAGCCCAATATCATCAATTCTGCACTTTTTATTCAGCAACATAATAGTTCTAATCAAGCCTTGTTTAACCTTTATGAACAATCTAATCGGGGGTTTTGGGAGGCGTTACCATGGCAGCCTGTACTTCTATGTCACAGTCAGTATATTGACCTTTTCTACAGATTTCAGGGGAATTCATTCTGTGTTTTAGTTGAAGGCATCACCACTGACGCGGTTGTGCCAAAAAACCTGAAGCTTTTTACTTTAAAGTGCATTTTACTTTCTTTTTGATATTTTTGGAGACGAATGCCTTTATGTACCATCGCCTGTTTTCAGCACCACGTGTACTTCAGTTTAAGAGTCTCTGACTGATGAAGCCATCACACATTTCAGCTTTGGCAGCAGTAGTTTAATCATTAATGTTGTTGTATTCAGACAGAGTACTTCTGCTGATCTGGTAGTCGATGGTAAAGTGAATGCAGTAGTACTTTGGTATTTTGGAAAATGAACTGAATTTCTTACTAAGACTTAAAATATTCAGTACTGGTAATTCACAGCCAGCAGCTGATTAGCTTTCTTTAGCATTAAGATGGAATTTCTGACTATGACCCAAAAACAAAGAAATGAAGCACATCTCGATGAACGGCTCATTTCATACATGCACCTAGAGGAGAGAGGATGCACATGTGTATGCTGTGTGACTTTTTCTGCATCAGAAATTGCAAATTGTATAATAAATGAAAGTAAATATATATTGCATGTCAGGTATTCATACCAAGATCCTCTTCTCATGAAGGCACTAGGTGATTCCAGTTCATCTTGTCAGATTTGAATCTCAGCCAGAAGATCAGGCTGAAAACATGAAGTGGGTTTATGGGAAACTAAGTTCTGGGTCAGTTTTCTGTTAAACAAGGCTAATCACCAGCTGGTTACTGAAACAAACCAGAGAAGAAGAGTAGCGTGGAATCAGTTAGTTCCCAAAATATCTAACCTAATATCTCCAGAATCGTCTACAGTAAAGGAGGAAGTCACTAACTCACATTCACATGCAGACCTCAGTGTTTAGTCTACGTTGCTACACTTGCTAACCATCATTGCGCCTTTAGAAACTGCAGCGTTGTGGTTGAACTTACTGTAACTGCTGATTGGAGGAGATGAAGAGGGAAGCTGCTGGTTCTGCCTTTCTACACAGCAGCAGTTGACCCCAGACTGAACTGCTTCTTTGTGTAACCTTGACAACCTTGATCTCAGTGTTTTATTTGGAGGGCTGCTTCCTCACACTGGAGGACTCTGCTACTTCACAGCAAGTGTTCTTTGAATATTCTCTAACTGAGATACTCCATTATGTGCTGTACTGTAAGGAGTTTATCATCATATGGAGGAATTTCTACCTGTCTAGTGTGTGTGTGTGTGTTCAGGGTTGTGTGAATGCTCAGATAACTTCTTTTATTTGACTTTCTATATGATAGAACTTCCTTCCATGAGTCCTGTGAGGTGTTTAAATGCATAGATGTGCCTTCTGTGCATCTGCCTTTGTATGAAACAGCTGTATAAACACAGCAGTGCTCTTCAGTCCCAGCATCATCCAACAACCTGGAACAGTTAAATGTGAAATTTTTCATCACAAACATCCTGAACAAAAAGGAAAAAGATGATCACAAAGCAAACAAACTATATATTTTTAACATGTATATTGTACATGAGAACCAGGTAAAAGAGAATGTACTTATTAAAACATATCTACTTGCCAATAAAATATACTGTTTGTATATTCCTCCAGCTTCCTCCCTGTGACACTGGGAGGAACATCACAGAGCTTAAGAGGTGTATTGTATGACTTTACATGCAGTTAACCATGTTAACTTCCTCTATAACAATAAATGGCTGGCTCACGCCTCATTAACTCACTATCTGTTGTCATCGTCTGTGTATCTTTGTTTAAACTAATTGTTCAATATAAGAACTATAACTTCCTGCTCCTGAACTGAAACGTTCACACTTCAGACGTGCAGTTTTAAAAGAATCTTACACTGAGTTAAAGCTCCACTCATGAAGTTGTTTCTGTTGTGTAACAAATGAAACATAACTAACAACAGATGGCGGTAAATTATCTTGAATAATGTATTTTTAAAAAGTTTTGGATCACGTCTCATCTGAAAGATGAAGGTTACGCCGTAAAAGCTGTTGATGATGTATTTATAACTGATGGTTAAAGATAGTAAAGGATTAAAAATAAAAACTTTCATGTTTAGATATTACATTTTTGGTGTCTGATTTTATTTTCCGTCATTTCAGATCCACTGATAAATAAAAGCCTCCAGCTTTTCCTGTTTCCATCATTTCTCACAACATCATGATGAAGCAACAAAGTAATGAATCCTTTAAGTTCAGGTAAAGGTGAGTAACAGTTCAGAACTGACAGCTTCATGTCATTTCAATAATAACAGAACCATGAAGATTCTGGAAAACCCTTAGAAACCAGGAGTTCTGCTGAGTCCTGTAACTGTATGTTAGAGAAAGAATCCACATGGTTCTTCAGCTGGTGAAGCTGCTTTAGAAACACTAGAACCTGATTTATGTTTAAATTGTTTCGGTCCTGTTCGTCTTGAGTTTGGTTCTGCTGGAGGTTCCTGCCTGTTAAACTGGACCAGTTCTGTGCTAGAGAACAGAAGTCTCGTCGGTGGATCACGTAACTCCAAACATCCTGTTTCAGACCAGATAAAGATGTTGTCTGAGTCTGGTTTCATTTAACAGTCATGTGTCACAGATGTTTGTGTTGCTGCTCTGACTGAACACATCTTGAAGGTCTTGGAGAGACTTACGTTGATCCACCTGAGTAACCAGCACCTATCGGCGCCTTTCAGGACCTGCTGCAGTTTGTTTATCACTGTGAGGTTGGAGTGGAAGACGCCATCAGACAACAAACCCACTGTCATCTAACAAAACAACCAGTTAACTACTGAATGTTAACGAGTTAGGGTTTACTAAAAACACACTTGTCTATGTGGTAGTATTTGTGTTGGTGTTTACTGGAAGCCCCCCCCCCCCCCCCCCCCTTCCCCCAGACAATCCACACACAGATCCCAGTTGTACTTCTGAGAGTTCAGACTTGAACAGACACAAGCAGCTCTGAGAGCTTTTTATCCGGGTTATTAATGACCTTACAAGCAGTCAGTCACATGATGCAACACTCAGGTCACCTGACACGTCATCATGCAGCAGGGACGTATCTATCATTTGTAATAAAGCGTGTCTCCACATCTGGGCCCGGCTCTGTTCTCTCTGGTCTGTCCATGTAAATGTTTCTGTTCTGGGTCTCTGTGTCATCAGCACGTTCCTCATTAACTGAGACGTTACAGCTCGTTGAAACGATGTAACAGTCGGATGTTTACCTGCACAAAACGTGCTGACAAGCCTGAAAAGCTTCTGGGAGAAGATCCTCAGACTGATGAGATGAAACTGGAACTTTGTTTTTTGGTTTATAGTAGAAGGGTACCAAAAAGTTTCTGGTGTGTTTGATCTGTTATGTATATATTGTTGTTAACTTTTCATTCTTCAGTGACTAAAACTCTCTGCAGTATCTCTTTCAACAGTCTGATTTAAGGTTTTTATGTTGGTTTTAAGTAAATCTTTTAACAAGAGAAACGCGTGCAGTAAAACAGGCTGCACGGTGGTGCAGTTAGAGCTGTTGCTATGCAGCGAGAAGGTCATGGGTTCTAATCCGGCTGGGATCTTTCTGCATGGAGTTAGCATGTTCTCCACGTGCATGTGTGGGTTTTCTCCTGTTTCCTCCTACAGTCCAAAAACATACAAGAGGTTAATTGGTGAGTCTAAATTGTCCCTCGGTGTGAGTGGTTGTTTGTCTCTCTGTGATGGACTGGAGACCTGTCCAAGTGTAGCCCCGCCTCTCGCCTAAAGACTGCTGGAGACAGACACCAACTCCCTGAGACCCTGAACAGGAAGAAGCAGGTTTAGAGGATGGATGGATGGATGGATGGATGGATGGATGGATGGATGGATGGATGGATGGATGGATGGATGGATGAATGGATGGATGAATGGATGGATGGATGGATGGATGGATGGATGGATGCAGAGGGATGGATGGAGAGAGGGATGGATGGATGGATGGATGGATGGATGATGGATGGATGGATGGATGGATGGATGGATGGATGGATGGATGGATGGATGGATGGATGGATGGATGACTGTATGGTGGATGGATGGATGGATGGATGAATTGATGGATGGATGGATGGATGGATGGATGGATGGATGGATGGATGGATGGATGGATGGATGAGATGGATGGATGGATGGATGGATGATGGATGGATGGATGATGGATGATGGATGGATGGATGGATGGATGGATGATGGATGGATGGATGGATGATGGCTGGATGGATGGGTGGATGATGGATGGATGGATGGATGGATGGATGGATGGATGGATGGATGGATGGATGGATGGATGGATGGATGGATGGATGGATGATGGATGGATGGATGGATGGATGGATGGATGGATGGATGGATGATGGATGGATGGATGATGGATGATGGATGGATGGATGGATGGATGATGGATGGATGGATGGATGGATGGATGATGGGGGGAGGGATGGATGGATGGATGGATGGTGGATGGATGGATGGATGGATGGATGGATGGATGGATGGATGAGGGATGGATGGATGATGGATGATGGATGGATGGATGGATGGATGATGGATGGATGATGGATGGATGGATGGATGGATGGATGGATGGATGGATGGATGGATGGATGATGGATGGATGGATGGATGGATGGATGGATGGATGGATGGATGGATGGATGGATGGATGGATGGATGGATGGATGGATGGATGGATGGATGGATGGATGGATGGATGAATGGATGGATGGATGGATGGATGGATGGATGGATGGATGGATGGATGGATGGTAAATACCTGGAGCCAGTTCTCATGTCTTACTTTGATAACACCAGCAGAGGGCAGCAACAAGCTAGCTTGTTTCCTTCCCTCCTCTTCAGTTAGAAACTGAACCTCTGAAGCATTAAACACAGTTCAGTAAATTAAAGTGACTCAACAAAGCTGAGAGTCTCACTGCTTCGTGACGCTCACATGTCAGGCAACCATCCTGTGTTACAGTAAACACTTTGTTGCTCTTACATGCCTTCAGGAAATCTTTTAGCTGCATTCACTGAATAATAGAATGACATAATCATCAGGGACTTTGATTGTACATCGCAGCAGTGCTGTTTGATTTGTGTTGTAAGACACATAATAAGTGCAGCTGTTTTGCTTCAGGAAACATTTAGTTCCAAAAATAGATATAATATAAAGTGTTTTATATAAAGAATGAACATGTGCTATTTAAATCACACAGATTACCTACAGGAATACCTACACACAAGGATTTAAAATGATAAAGATAAAGTAAATATAAGTGAAATATAAAATTGTTAAAAATGGACATTCTTAACAGCCTCTAATTTCTGTCATAATGGAACTAAAATTCTTCTGGAAAATATTTATGGCCTCTGCTGACAGTTAAAGAGAAGTTTTTCTGTTACATACATGTTGAAAATAAAAGAGTTGTAGTTAGAATTTATTTCAGAATTAAAAAAAAAATTTAGTAAAGAAAATATTTAAAAAGTAAAATCCGTCTGCAGCCAAGAGTCTGTTCCAACAGGACTCTGCATCCTAAACTCCAGTCAGGTTCACTGTTGTAAAAAGAAAGATGGTGTTCAAGAAGATTCTTTGGGTTTTATAACATGTAACCAGGAGACTGAATCTATGGCAGATTTAAGAAGTTTCCAAGTCATTTATAACTAATCTGACGTGGGTTGATCACACGGCCCCTCATCATATTACACTGTCAGACAACAAGCAGGCATCTCATATTGTTTGTTTGTTTACATTGTGGTGGGGGGTGTTCAGATGGCTTGGTGGTCTTATCACTGTTTCCTTACAATATTAATGAGTTTGGGTTGAAACCCGACCATATTTATAGGGTTTGTATGTTCTACTCAGATTTTTCTTCCTCACCTGTGACTATCTGAGATCAGCAGGTCTCCAAAACCCTGAACAGGAAAACGCAGGTGTAGAATTTGAATTGATTGGATGATTCCAGAATCATTTTCTGCACCCCTGAAGGAGCAACTGTCATCTGCAGGGTCCCCGGGACAGTTCTGTGGTCCAGTGTCTTACTCAAGGAGACTTAGACGATGGGTCTACCAGGTCTAGGGCTCTAACCACTGACCCCTGATCAGTGGATGGATTCCCCTCCCGTTAGGCCACTCAAGGAGCCAGAATTTCTAGACATGACCAACGACCGGAGGGTCTGGTTTGTGGTCTTTAGATTACATCTCTATGTATTCAGTGATCTCATTAGCTATAGCAAGTTCATTCCTCTAACAGCCAAGTATGAAGCAGTTAAGATAAAGATCAGCACCTCCAAGGGGTGTGAACTCCAGGTTGGGAACGAGTCACTGCCTCCGGTGTTTAAGTATCTTGCATTGCACATCTGTATGGACCCATCCTCTACATCACAGCTCAGTTTTATTCATTTATTTACAGTCAAATTGTGCATAAAGATCAATTTGATCATTTTAATTTCATCAGTTTCAGATGCATTTATATAAATAACATATATAATACTTGTTATTAATACGTAATACTAAAGTACTTGGTTTAATGTAAAAACTGAATCTGTTAGACTGGAAGTCTAACGCAGCGTTTCTCTCTGAGCCTCCGACCTCAGCAGTGGGCGGCGAATCGCAATGAATCAGCACGCTGTTTTCTTTCTGTCCATCTTTTAATTCTCTTTGCCAATAGTTGGGGCATCACCATTTTGTTTGTGTTGATGTGATGAGAGCAGACAGCTTTAGTTAAATCAGAGGGCTGGAGGGAGGCGGAGCTAAAGTCTTACTACAGCGTGTGTGTTGAGGATGCTGTCAGTGAGGAGGAGCGCGGTTGGGAGGAGAGGCTGCTGCTGGATGGATGCTGCTGGCGCTACACTCTGTCACACTGAAGCAGGTCACATTCAGACCAAAATAAAAGAACAACACTACATCTGTTCCATCGCCTCAGGTAAGACAACACCGCCGTACTCAGTTTTTACAGCTTCACATTCTTCTGATACTTCATGAGCTGCTTGATTTTTATACATTTATTTGTAAGTTATTTGATTTAGAACATTTCCAGTTGGTTCCAAACAACCAGGGAAATAAATCATCAGAAAACTGTAAAAGTTACAAATATTTAAAATATATTTTATATTTATTTTAAATAGTAAAAATATTCAATAATGCAAGTTGTTGTTGTTTACACTTTATGTGCAGTTGCTCATTATTATTAGGTTGAGTGTGAATTATTTCAACAAGGTTTAATTGTGCAAGAAAAATATACGATTCTTAATTTTATATTTGTGTAGGAATGTTTATTCACATCCAGATTTGGTTTTTATTATTTATTTGTTGAGATTATTTAGAATTACAACTCATTTGTAATAAAAAATGATTAAATGTAAAACAGCTGCAGATCTGAAAACATCTGCATTAAATAATGATGTTAGATGTTGTTTTGTTTCCAGAACTTTCTCAGAGATGGATTTGGTACTCTGTGTGATAGAAACAGGTTCTTCTGCTCTTCGTTGAGCTCATGATGGTTTAAATGTACATAAAAACCAGTCAGTCCGTTTAATCAATGCAGTAAGTAAGGCGCACGCACGCACGCACGTGCCCACACGCGCACACTGTTACGTCACATGCAGCAGTTGCTTGTTGATGCATGGAGGAGTTTGTTTTTATATCTGTTATATTCTCTGACCTTCAGCTGAAGATTTGAGGCTCAAACAAGAAAACATATTTATTTTTCCCATCATGCATTGCAAACATTTATGAGTCGGTGTTCTCCTTCATATAAATGATGGACATTTTTGTGGACTCACATTTCTTGTTCTTCAAGCTCAAGAAATGTTAATAATTCCTCTCTGAACTCTGACGTTACAGCAGAACATTCTTGTTATAAATCTATCAAAGTAAATGGAGTAAATTTAATCTGTGTTTTTCATTTCTGAGTTATAATTCTGTTAGTCTTGATTTCATGATCTTTGTAGATTTATCTTGTTTCTTTGTGTTTTATGTTCTTGTTTGTGTTTGAATTCTTTAAATGAAAAAAACGGGGGAAAGATAAAGAATCTCTGTCAGTCCAGCGGTTTTAAATGTTCCTGCTTCCTTTAAGGTTTTATTTTTCAGTTAAATAAAACTTGTCTAAGGTCTCGTCCATCATCAGAGACGAGGACGAGGTCTGTCAGTGAAAAACATCTGAACTCGATCTGTTGAACACGCAGCAGCAGCAATAGAGACACACCTGAATGAGACGAGAGTATAAATAAGAAATGTGTGTGAAATTGATTATCAGTGATATCACACTCAGTTTTTTATTTCCTCCATCATCCCAACCACAGTTGGACTGACCCCCCCCGCCCTGCCCCCCCCCTCCTTTGCTCCCTATAATCTCTGCTGAATACCAGATTTTGACCCCCAGTCAGCTGTATGGATGGAGGTTTGTGGGTTCCAGTGGATTAAACAGGCTGCTGAGTATTCAGGTGCAGAGTGATGTAGCAAATGTGCTTGAGGAGAAATACTTGATGCCAACTCGACCCCCCCCCCGCCTGCTGAAGTCAGGGAAAATCCCTCCTACATAAGCTTTTCTTTTATTTCTTGAGTCTTAACTTTTTAAGACTGTAGCAGTCGAGACTTAATTGTCCTGAAAGATGCTGTTAGTAGTAAAACAGCCCAGAATTTCATCAATCAGTGTAAATCTAATGAACTTGGTTAAACCTGCGACGCTCAGACAAAAGACAGATACATCAGAACTATTCATGAGTTGGATCTCATGTTAGGAAAGGAGTCAAACAACCAGGTGAAGCTCATACGCTCATTACAGCAACAAACACGGGTTCTAATCACGTCTTCATGAAGACACACGGATTTATGGTTTAACTCACTAACAGCTGAAAACTGAAAATAAAACACCAACAGATCAAAACAGGATCAGCTTGAATGAAGAGAAATAAACCAGAATTAGAATGAAAAACAATTCAAATCAAACACCATCAGCTGTTCACAGACTGTATGTGTTCATACTGTGACTCCACACGCGGTTACACAATGATCTGGTAGAGCCAGGTTAACCCAACACCAGACCCCGACAGGACATATCAGCTGTTCCTATTTAGAGAAATAGAAGAAAAACTCTGCAGAAATGAATAAATCAAATATTCAAACCAAACAGAAACTAAGAGCTCGACAGGATTTCTGTAATATCAACCTGTAAGACAAGCTGCAGCATCTTAAGGAAAGTTAACCAGATGTTTAACACGTCATGATGTGAATGATCTGAATTATTATTTCTATTTTTCACATCTGCATCACTTGAACTGTTTTTTTCCTTCAGCTCTGGGTTTTATTAGAATTCTGTTTATTATTTCAAATATTAGATCACTTTCAATACTCTTGTTTCTTATTTACTTCAACAATTTCATACAAATTGAGATATTTAATGAAATAAAACAATGTGATCAGCAGTGATACATTTAGGTAAAGATCTCTGGATTCAGTTAGTTAGGGAATCCTAACCCTAACCCAGAACACTAACCTGATGCAAGAGGAAAAACTTCATCTGAGGAACATGTGAATGTAACATAAACACATCTGAATGTTTTAAAATAATTAAAAGTTAGTTTTAGTAAAACCGTTTGACATGTTCACTCAAAATATATGATGCAAACTGACTAAACTAAAAAGTATTTATTCATCAGAGGGTCAAAGGAACAAAGATTAGATGGTGAGTGACTGTGTATAAAACATTAATCCTGAAAGTAGCAGAATGACGCACCACCAACTAATGAAGAGTCGCCTGAAACATCGTTTTTGTTCCACTCTTAACTCCCAACTTAAAGCTCTTAAGTCTCCCTCTCTTCTCTGCATCGTCCTACACATAGAAAAGCAGATGTTGCAGCTCGGATGTCAAACTCCTCGTCTCTCTGGGATTTGAGGACCAGATTCCTTATATATGTATACTGGGTTTTACACAAGAGTCATCAGAAATGGGGTTTGTGTCAACTGCGTGTATCCAAGGGTTACGGCTTCAGATGTGGGATAAAGTAGGTGGTAAGCTAAGCTCCATAAGCTGCTTCCTCACTGGTCTGACAAATCCCAGTGCAGGAAGCAATAACATGGGAACAGTGAGAGGATGGACAGATGATGGTGACGGGGTGAAAGGACGAGGAAACTAGAGAATAAAGCTGGTGGATCGATGACAGTTTAAGAAGAAGCAGCTGTGGGCGGAGACGTGGGGGAAGACTCCAGATTCAGATGGGAGTACTTGGACTTCAGGGGACTGTGTAGGACACATGACTGGGATCTGACTGCAGACGAGGATGCCTCAAATTAGTTTCCTGACTCGATTCAGTGTAACAACTCATCTGGAACACCAGATCCAACTATGAGTTCTAACAGAAATCTGATAATAAACAGGAAGCAACTAAAATCTGTAAAATCCCATATGAATAACTTGTAGTGCTGTGCTTGTCCTTCTACTGCACAGCTACATGTCGCTGCTCTGTGCACGTGCACGTGTGTGAGTGTATGTCAGGTTGTGTTACAGCTGATGACATTCTGATGAAGGTCTTGAGACCTGTTTTGTGCACCTGCACAGACACAGAGATGCATAAACAGACACAACGTTTCTAGAAAGAAGACACACGTCATCAAATTAATCTAACAGGAGTTATAGAGTTAGAGTTGTCATATTTCATGCCAAAAAGAAAGAACTCCCACACAGCTGGGTTTTACCTCTAGCGGCCACAACCGCCACATTCCAAGCAACTCAACTGTTGTAAATCTGAAGTTAATTCATGGTCTCATAAATGTATTACTATGATCCATCCTTAGAGTTTAAAGAAACTGATAAAACTTATTTTCAGTAATAAACTTCTGTTTGTATTGAGATTACTTTAATCATAAATCAGTGTTAAAGCTTACAGGAGCAACTGGTTAGCTAAAACTACCCCACAGCGAGCCTCATCAGAGAGGACACAGAAAACAACATGGAAGAGTTTCAAGATGAAAACCACCGCTGAAAGGTTCATCTCAGTTTTATCAAACATCTTGATTATCCTAAAAGTCTGTGGACTCACAAGACAAAATCTGAACTGATGGTGGTGGTAGTGTGATAGTCTGGGCTTGTTTGCTAGACTTGCTGTGGAAATGGAACCAGGAATTCTGCTGTTTACCAAAAAATCCTGAGGAAGAACATCCAGATTTCTGTTCATGACCTCGAGCCGAAGAACATCTGGGTTCTGCTGCAGGTTAATGATCCAACACCTGTATTATGACCTTAAAAAGACTTTTCATGCTCAACTAGGGATCAGGTCCGTATCTGAGACATTTGACTTTGAGTATCTTCCGATACCGAATCCAGATCCCATACTTCTATAATAAATAAATAAATAAATAAATAGATAAATAAATAAATAAATAAATAAGATCAGACTCCTGGCGCTTTCTGCTTCAAGCTGCTTCCTTGTTTTAACAAAGTGATGTCATACCGCACGCGTTGCTGTTTCTGTGTGGACTCAAGAGGTGCCACTGTATAACTATAGATGCATTAAAAAATAATAAAAAGATTTATACATATATGTCCAACTGAGTGAGGTCATGTCTGATTCTGATCGAGCCTGAAACCACGTGATCGGATCCCTATCAAAAACCCTCTAATGAGTCTGGATTACCACACTAGCCCCGCCCATCTCGTTGGGCGGGGCTAGTGTGTGTTTCATTCTAATATTTAGATTTATTTAATAATTTGAAACATTTAAGTGTGAAAAGTAAGCAGGAACATTTAAAAACTGTTGGAGGATGAACTGAAAGAGATTCTTTATATTTTCTTTTCACATTGTTCATTTAAAGAATTCAGACACCAACAAGGACGAACTTAAAACACAGAGAAACGAGACAAATGAGTTTTCAGCATCAGCCTGTAACAGACTGGAAGCTGTAAGTAGATCCCAGAGATCCTAAACTAGTGGGTTACTTGTCCATGAAGGCAGAACCTTCAATCTGAGTCCATCAGCTGTGAGACTCTCATCGTTGTTGTTGTGGTTCCTGCAGGTGAACATTAGATTTTGTGAGAAAGTAATTTCAGTGTTTTCAACTTTGCAGCTTTGAACATCACCAGCTTCTGCTGCCGTGTGTCAACAAGCATCAGTTACACGTCACCAGTTAACCTCAGTGGATCCCTTTCAGTTCTAATGAGCTAGAGTTTAGAATGGAGATCTTTCTGAATCACTAGGTGCTTGACATGCTGATGTGGACTTTAACCTGACATCTGTCAGAGCAGAGTCATTTCAACTGAATGTACCTTTGATGTGAACCCTCCAGTAGTTCCTCAACCAGCATGTCCACTCTGACACGTGGACATTAATAGATGGAGAAGGCAGCTTACCACAGCTATGAGGAAAGAAGTGTTAAAGAGGCCATTTCATACAAATTTCAGGACTTTGTGGTTATTTCTTAAAGAGTCCCTTCCATTAAAAACAGTTTTTCTGAGGTTTCTGTTGAATATTTTAGCTCCACAGGTGTTCTTACCTTCATAGTGGGTGAAAACAGGTCAACAACTTCTCTTTCAGTTTTAATCTCTCAAACTACGCAGGTGGTGATAAAACCCGAGTTCTCCCGAGTTCTAACGGCCTGTATCTGTTTCATCACAACTCCTTTGTTCGTTAGTATTCATCAGCTCCAGCAGTTGAAACCACACCTAGCATGCTGCTGGCTAAAAGCTGTTAGCATAAGATGTAGCAAACAGGAAGACACGACGTCTGACGTTGCCATGCACAGCGGGGCAGGAAACGATATACCTTGCTCTCATTGGCTAGTTTGTTAGCCAATCAGAGTCCAGTAAATTTGAATAATGAATATGAACGAGCTGCTGCTGAAGCCTGATGGAAGGAGCCGGAACCACCCGAATTTTAACGCAGATAGATTGAAAGGTCTGTTAATCAGTGTTTCCTGATGTTTTTTAGATATAAAATGTTTCATATTACTGGTTGATACTTAAGAAATAACCACAAAGTCCTGAAATTTGTATGAAATGGCCTCTTTAAGTATTAACATGTAATATGAAACATTTAATATCTAAAAAAACGTCAGGAAACACTGATTAACAGACCTTTCAATCTGTCTGCGTCAAGATTCAGCTGCTTCGTCAGCAGCTCGTTCACATTCATTATTCAAATTTGCTGGACTCAGATTGGCTAACAAACTAGCCTATGAGAGCAAGGCTTCCTGTTTCCTGCCCTGCTGCACATGACAACATCAGACGTTCTCTCTTCCTGTTTGCTACGTCTTATGCTAACAGCTTTTAGCCAGCAGCATGCTAGGTGTAGTTTCAACTGCAGGAGCTGATGAATACTAACAAACAAAGGAGTTGTGATGAAATAGATACAGGCACTTTTAAAAAGCAGCTAAAACATCTTTTTAAATGCTCTTTTACAAGATTTTATCTGTTTTTACTGTTTTAATTGGCACATTGTTGTTTTACAGTGAAGCACTTCATGGTTTTTATCTTGAAAAGTGATTTATGAATAAGATTTTACTTACTAAAATG
>SSNP01000059.1:582605-606441 GCA_006937955.1 Pachypanchax playfairii | reverse complement strand
GCTGGTTCCTGTTTCAACACACCTGATTCAAATCCTCTGTATTTCAACAAGTCCTTCAGAAGCCTGTTAACGACTTGTTCATTTGAATCAGGTGTGTTGAAACAGGGAAACATCTAAAACATGCAGGATAGTGGCCCTCGAGGCCTGGAGTTTGACACCCCTGAACTAGCCTATGAGAGCAAGGTATACCGTTTCCTGCCCTGCTGCACATGACAACATCAGACGTTCTCTCTTCCTGTTTGCTACGTCTTATGCTAACAGCTTTTAGCCAGCAGCATGCTAGGTGTAGTTTCAACTGCAGGAGCTGATGAATACTAACGAACAAAGGAGTTGTGATGAAATAGATACAGGCACTTTTAAAAAGCAGCTAAAACATCTTTTTAAATGCTCTTTTACAAGGTTTTATCTTTTTTTACTGTTTTAATTGGCACATTGTTGTTTTACAGTGAAGCACTTCATGGTTTTTATCTTGAAAAGTGATTTATGAATAAGATTTTACTTACTAAAATGCACAGAATGCATAAAATTGAGGCTTTAATTATGAAGTTATTTTGCATTCTGCTCTGCGTGACACTTTCAATGGTTTAGTCATTTATTTACTGGGTCCTTCTCTTACTACAGGTATTCAACAGGTGGAATATTCAAGCAGTAAAAACAACTCTGCAATCAAAGATCTACAGCTTATTCCAAAAATAGAGACAAAACTCAAAGTAATTATCATAAAGTGTGATTAAAGGAAGCAGAGATTCATTAACCTGAGGAATAGAAATCAGCTACAGATGCAGCAACACGCTTTACAAGCTCTGCTGTGGCGTGACGGCAAGCCGTCAAGGCCAATTCATTTTCCTCTGCACAGAGACAGACGTTGCTGCTACATGCCGTTCCATGTTTATTGTGTTAAAGCAGCTTTTTGATTGTCTAATGTTGATTTAATTGGCAGACTTGTACAGCAGAATAAAGCTGTTCCAACATGAACTGATTTCGAGGTGTAGAATTCTAAGCTTGCAGAAATAATGACCTTCTTGTTCCCCAAAGTCTTAATGAAATAATATTTATTTCCATCAACAGAAAGCAGCTACATAATGAAATACCTGTTAAACCCTGGAGGTGTGTTGACTGAGCTGCAGCTGCTCCTGCACTGGGTTTAGTTTACTGTGAAAATGTAGCTGAGAGGAAACCCTCTTATAAAAAACTGAGTTGGCTCTGATTGGTCAGTGCCAGTGGGCTGAACAGTCACTGCTCATCCTTCTATATCAGCTTTGTATAAAATTAAGAAAATCTGACGGCGCCTTTAACTGGAGGACAGATTAGGATTAGAACATGGCTTGTTTTTCTACATTTCTAAATATTGGTGCATGTGTGGAGGAGCCTCCCTTCATACAGTTATGTTTGTGTTCATGTGTGCTTGAACATGTGTGTTAGTATTATGGGACTAAAGCGATGTCACCCAGGCAGGAGTCACTGACTCTGACATCTCTCTGTGCTAGAAGCACAGCAGCTAACTGTACAAGTTAAGCCAAAATGCTAATTCCTTTTATGCTACAATGCTAATGCTCCATGTTGAAATAATTTGTCATTTCACATGTTCCAGGCTGTAACTGCAGTGATTTAACTCCTGATGACAGTCTGTGTGCCCGTGTGAGCGTGTAAAGGGTTTCTGTACGTCGCTCCGACCCCCCCTCCTCAGCCTGAACACCTCAGGGCACGCACGCACACACTCACACATGCACACACTTTTGTTTTGTTATCCTTATGAGGACCGTCCATTGACTTCCATTGATTTTAGTAACTAGATTTATACCTAACCCAAACCCTTTTACTAACCTTAACCATTACTGATCTATAACTAACCCTAAGACTAACTAAAACTCTATTCACACCATACCTATAAACCTAACCCCTAACCCTAAAAAGGGGAGTCCCCCTCATGGGGACCAGGCTTCGGTCCCCACAAGAACCCTCGGACCCCAGAAAGATAGTAAAAGTCAGGAAACTGGTCCCCAGGAGGTCAGAAATACAAACCCACACACACACACACACACACACACACACACACACACACACACACACCCACGCATGTTTGACATCCATCTGTCAGGTTGACACATTGTCCACAGTGACAGTGACCCTTGACATTTATTTGCTTTGGGGACGAGACATTTTTCACTGCTGCTTCTGTAGAAAAGACACGGCGGATAAAAGATGCTGAGACGTCAAATAAAAGACAGTTTTTTACTCAGCAGGTTGTCTGATCTCATGTGTGACTCATGAACAGGCCAAACAGTTAATTTGGGTCATTTTTCACACAGAATAAAAGGCACATTGATCTTTTTTCTTTCTAATTCTAGTCATCAGTGTCAGCGATCAGCTTCAGTCCAGACCTGCAGGCTGCTTGAACCAGAAGTGAGAAGATGTTTTTCCTTTAACAATGTTCTTGTCAACAGATAATGAGTTTGCCTCTATGTAGTAAAATGTCTCCAGTCATGCACGTTACAGACTGAACCTCCAACACATTATTGCTAACAGGTCAGTTTTCCAGTCAGTCTTAATTAACGTCTCATTTTCAAGCAGAAGCGTATAGCTCTAGTGCACATAGACACCACCAGCACATGTTCAGGAATTTAATAGCCAGAAGCACTTCAAGTTGTAGCGGTAGACGCAACAGAGCTGAAATAAATCAGTTGTTTGTAAAGCAGTGCCTCTCCAGCCATGACACATTGTCAGCCGAGCGAGAAATGAAATCTGTTTGAATGTGAATAATCTCAGTGAATGTGTTTGTGTCTTGTAAAGGAAGAATGATGCATGACTGATGTTTTATGTTGGAGGTGTGACATAATCACTGCTTTTATTCTCTGCTATACGTTTATTTGTAGGAACTGACTGGATTTGGTTCATATTCATTATGATTTACTCCAGAAAAATAATATAATTACTAGGAAATGGGTGAAGAATATCAACATGTGTACAAATATAGACCTTTATAGACATTATAGGACATAGAAGACAGACATCAGAGAAAACGTACTGTCTCTGGTTGGACAGGTAGCATGCTGTCTCTGGTTGGACAGGTAACATGCTGTCTCTGGTTGGACAGGTAACGTACTGTCTCTGGTTGGACAGGTAACGTGCTGTCTCTGGTTGGACAGGTAACATGCTGTCTCTGGTTGGACAGGTAACATGCTGTCTCTGGTTGGACAGGTAACATGCTGTCTCTGGTTGGACAGGTAACATGCTGTCTCTGGTTGGACAGGTAACGTACTGTCTCTAGTTGGACAGGTAACATGCTGTCTCTAGTTGGACAGGTAACATGCTGTCTCTGGTTGGACAGGTAACATGCTGTCTCTGGTTGGACAGGTAACATGCTGTCTCTAGTTGGACAGGTAACATGCTGTCTCTGGTTGGACAGGTAACATACTGTCTCTGGTTGGACAGGTAACATGCTGTCTCTGGTTGGACAGGTAACATGCTGTCTCTAGTTGGACAGGTAACATGCTGTCTCTGGTTGGACAGGTAACATACTGTCTCTGGTTGGACAGGTAACGTACTGTCTCCAGTTGGACAGGTAACAGGCTGTCTCTGGTTGGACAGGTAACATGCTGTCTCTGGTTAGACAGGTAACATACTGTCTCTGGTTGGACAGGTAACATGCTGTCTCTAGTTGGACAGGTAACATGCTGTATCTGGTTGGACAGGTAACGTAATGTCTCTGGTTGGACAGGTAACATGCTGTCTCTGGTTGGACAGGTAACATGCTGTCTCTGATTGGACAGGTAACATGCTGTCTCTAGTTGGACAGGTAACATGCTGACTCTAGTTGGACAGGTAACATGCTGTCTCTGATTGGACAGGTAACATGCTGTCTCTGATTGGACAGGTAACATGCTGTCTCTGGTTGGAAAGGTAACATGCTGTCTCTGGTTGGACAGGTAACATGCTGTCTCTAGTTGGACAGGTAACATGCTGTCTCTGGTTGGACAGGTAACATGCTGTCTCTGGTTGGACAGGTAACATGCTGTCTCTAGTTGGACAGGTAACGTACTGTCTCTGGTTGGACAGGTAACATGCTGTCTCTGGTTGGACAGGTAACATGCTGTCTCTAGTTGGACAGGTAACATGCTGTCTCTGGTTGGACAGGTAGCATGCTGTCTCTGGTTGGACAGGTAACATGCTGTCTCTGGTTGGACAGGTAACATGCTGTCTCTGGTTGGACAGGTAACATGCTGTCTCTGATTGGACAGGTAACATGCTGTCTCGGGGTGGACAGGTAACATGCTGTCTCTGATTGGACAGGTAACGTACTGTCTCTAGTTGGACAGGTAACATGCTGTCTCTGGTTGGACAGGTAACGTACTGTCTCCAGTTGGACAGGTAACATGCTGTCTCTAGTTGGACAGGTAACATGCTGTCTCTGGTTGGACAGGTAACATACTGTCTCTGGTTGGACAGGTAGCATGCTGTCTCTGGTTGGACAGGTAACATGCTGTCTCTGGTTGGAAAGGTAACATGCTGTCTCTGGTTGGACAGGTAACATGCTGTCTCCAGTTGGACAGGTAACATGCTGTCTCTGGTTGGACAGGTAACATGCTGTCTCTAGTTGGACAGGTAACATGCTGTCTCTAGTTGGACAGGTAACATGCTGTCTC
This sequence comes from Pachypanchax playfairii, assembly GCA_006937955.1. Classification (NCBI taxonomy): domain Eukaryota; kingdom Metazoa; phylum Chordata; class Actinopteri; order Cyprinodontiformes; family Aplocheilidae; genus Pachypanchax; species Pachypanchax playfairii. Next base: position 601,798 of record SSNP01000059.1, on the reverse strand, counting down.
TGGTTGGACAGGTAACATGCTGTCTCTAGTTGGACAGGTAACGTACTGTCTCTAGTTGGACAGGTAACATGCTGTCTCTAGTTGGACAGGTAACATGCTGTCTCTGGTTGGACAGGTAACGTACTGTCTCTGGTTGGACAGGTAACATGCTGTCTCTGGTTGGACAGGTAACATGCTGTCTCCAGTTGGACAGGTAACATGCTGTCTCTGGTTGGACAGGTAACATGCTGTCTCTAGTTGGACAGGTAACATGCTGTCTCTGGTTGGACAGGTAACATGCTGTCTCTGGTTGGACAGGTAACAGACTGTCTCTGGTTGGACAGGTAACGTACTGTCTCTGGTTGGACAGGTAACATGCTGTCTCTAGTTGGACAGGTAACGTACTGTCTCTGGTTGGACAGGTAACATGCTGTCTCTAGTTGGACAGGTAACATGCTGTCTCTGGTTGGTTGGACAGGTAACATGCTGTCTCTAGTTTGACAGGTAACATGCTGTCTCTAGTTTGACAGGTAACGTACTGTCTCTGGTTGGACAGGTAACATGCTGTCTCTAGTTGGACAGGTAACATGCTGTCTCTGATTGGACAGGTAACATGCTGTCTCTGATTGGACAGGTAACATGCTGTCTCTGGTTGGACAGGTAACATGCTGTCTCTGGTTGGACAGGTAACATGACTGTATCTAGTTGGACAGGTAACATGCTGTCTCTAGTGGGACAGGTAACATGCTGTCTCTGGTTGGACAGGTAACAGACTGTCTCTGGTTGGACAGGTAACGTACTGTCTCTGGTTGGACAGGTAACATGCTGTCTCTGGTTGGACAGGTAACATGCTGTCTCTGGTTGGACAGGTAACGTACTGTCTCCAGTTGGACAGGTAACATGCTGTCTCTGGTTGGACAGGTAACAGACTGTCTCTGGTTGGACAGGTAACATACTGTCTCTGGTTGGACAGGTAACATGCTGTCTCTAGTTGGACAGGTAACATGCTGTCTCTGGTTGGACAGGTAACATGCTGTCTCTAGTTGGACAGGTAACATGCTGTCTCTGGTTGGACAGGTAACATGCTGTCTCTGATTGGACAGGTAACGTGCTGTCTCTAGTTGGACAGGTAACATGCTGTCTCTGATTGGACAGGTAACGTACTGTCTCTGGTTGGACAGGTAACATGCTGTCTCTGATTGGACAGGTAACGTGCTGTCTCTAGTTGGACAGGTAACATGCTGTCTCTGATTGGACAGGTAACGTACTGTCTCTGGTTGGACAGGTAACATGCTGTCTCTGATTGGACAGGTAACGTGCTGTCTCTAGTTGGACAGGTAACATGCTGTCTCTGGTTGGACAGGTAACATGCTGTCTCTAGTTGGACAGGTAACATGCTGTCTCTGGTTGGACAGGTAACATACTGTCTCTGGTTGGACAGGTAACGTACTGTCTCTGATTGGACAGGTAACATGCTGTCTCTGGTTGGACAGGTAACATGCTGTCTCTAGTTGGACAGGTAACATGCTGTCTCTGGTTGGACAGGTAACATACTGTCTCTGGTTGGACAGGTAACATGCTGTCTCTGGTTGGACAGGTAACATGCTGTCTCTGGTTGGACAGGTAACATGCTGTCTCTGGTTGGACAGGTAACATGCTGTCTCTGGTTGGACAGGTAACATGCTGTCTCTGGTTGGACAGGTAACGTACTGTCTCTAGTTGGACAGGTAACATGCTGTCTCTAGTTGGACAGGTAACATGCTGTCTCTGATTGGACAGGTAACATGCTGTCTCTAGTTGGACAGGTAACATGCTGTCTCTGGTTGGACAGGTAACATGCTGTCTCTAGTTGGACAGGTAACATGCTGTCTCTAGTTGGACAGGTAACATGCTGTCTCTGGTTGGACAGGTAACATGCTGTCTCTGGTTGGTTGGACAGGTAACATGCTGTCTCTAGTTGGACAGGTAACATGCTGTCTCTAGTTGGACAGGTAACATGCTGTCTCTAGTTGGACAGGTAACATGCTGTCTCTGGTTGGACAGGTAACATGCTGTCTCTAGTTGGACAGGTAACATGCTGTCTCTGGTTGGACAGGTAACGTACTGTCTCTGGTTGGACAGGTAACATGCTGTCTCTAGTTGGACAGGTAACATGCTGTCTCTGGTTGGACAGGTAACATGCTGTCTCTAGTTGGACAGGTAACATGCTGTCTCTGGTTGGACAGGTAACATACTGTCTCTTGTTGGACAGGTAACATGCTGTCGCTGGTTGGACAGGTAACATGCTGTCTCTGGTTGGACAGGTAACAGACTGTCTCTGGTTGGACAGGTAACGTACTGTCTCCAGTTGGACAGGTAACATGCTGTCTCTAGTTGGACAGGTAACATGCTGTCTCTGATTGGACAGGTAACATACTGTCTCTGGTTGGAAAGGTAACATGCTGTCTCTGGTTGGACAGGTAACATGCTGTCTCTAGTTGGACAGGTAACATGCTGTCTCTGGTTGGACAGGTAACATGCTGTCTCTGGTTGGACAGGTAACATGCTGTCTCTAGTTGGACAGGTAACGTACTGTCTCCAGTTGGACAGGTAACATGCTGTCTCTAGTTGGACAGGTAACATGCTGTCTCTAGTTGGACAGGTAACATGCTGTCTCTGGTTGGACAGGTAACATGCTGTCTCTGGTTGGACAGGTAACATGCTGTCTCTGGTTGGACAGGTAACATGCTGTCTCTGGTTGGACAGGTAACATGCTGTCTCTGGTTGGACAGGTAACTTGCTGTCTCTGGTTGGACAGGTAACATGCTGTCTCTGGTTGGACAGGTAACATGCTGTCTCTGGTTGGAAAGGTAACATGCTGTCTCTGGTTGGACAGGTAACATGCTGTCTCTGGTTGGACAGGTAACATGCTGTCTCTGGTTGGACAGGTAACATGCTGTCTCTGGTTGGACAGGTAACATGCTGTCTCTAGTTGGACAGGTAACGTGCTGTCTCTAGTTGGACAGGTAACATGCTGTCTCTGATTGGACAGGTAACGTACTGTCTCTGGTTGGACAGGTAACATGCTGTCTCTGATTGGACAGGTAACGTGCTGTCTCTAGTTGGACAGGTAACATGCTGTCTCTGATTGGACAGGTAACGTACTGTCTCTGGTTGGACAGGTAACATGCTGTCTCTGATTGGACAGGTAACGTGCTGTCTCTAGTTGGAAAGGTAACATGCTGTCTCTGGTTGGACAGGTAACATGCTGTCTCTAGTTGGACAGGTAACATGCTGTCTCTGGTTGGACAGGTAACATACTGTCTCTGGTTGGACAGGTAACATACTGTCTCTAGTTGGACAGGTAACGTACTGTCTCTGGTTGGACAGGTAACGTACTGTCTCTGGTTGGACAGGTAACATGCTGTCTCTAGTGGGACAGGTAACATGCTGTCTCTGGTTGGAAAGGTAACATGCGGTCTCTGGTTGGACAGGTAACATGCTGTCTCTGGTTGGACAGGTAACATACTGTCTCTGGTTGGACAGGTAGCATGCTGTCTCTGGTTGGACAGGTAACATGCTGTCTCTAGTTGGACAGGTAACATGCTGTCTCTGGTTGGAAAGGTAACATACTGTCTCTGGTTGGACAGGTAGCATGCTGTCTCTAGTTGGACAGGTAACGTACTGTCTCTAGTTGGACAGGTAACGTACTGTCTCTGGTTGGACAGGTAACGTACTGTCTCTGGTTGGACAGGTAACATGCTGTCTCTAGTTGGACAGGTAACGTACTGTCTCTAGTTGGACAGGTAACATGCTGTCTCTAGTTGGACAGGTAACATGCTGTCTCTGGTTGGACAGGTAACGTACTGTCTCTGGTTGGACAGGTAACATGCTGTCTCTAGTTGGACAGGTAACATGCTGTCTCTGGTTGGACAGGTAACATGCTGTCTCTGGTTGGACAGGTAACATGCTGTCTCCAGTTGGACAGGTAACATGCTGTCTCTGGTTGGACAGGTAACATGCTGTCTCTGGTTGGACAGGTAACGTACTGTCTCTAGTTGGACAGGTAACATGCTGTCTCTAGTTGGACAGGTAACATGCTGTCTCTGGTTGGACAGGTAACATGCTGTCTCTGGTTGGACAGGTAACATGCTGTCTCTAGTTGGACAGGTAACATGCTGTCTCTGGTTGGACAGGTAACATGCTGTCTCTGGTTGGACAGGTAACATGCTGTCTCTGGTTGGACAGGTAACGTACTGTCTCTGGTTGGACAGGTAACATGCTGTCTCTGGTTGGACAGGTAACGTACTGTCTCTAGTTGGACAGGTAACATGCTGTCTCTAGTTGGACAGGTAACATGCTGTCTCTAGTTGGACAGGTAACATGCTGTCTCTGGTTGGACAGGTAACATGCTGTCTCTGATTGGACAGGTAACATGCTGTCTCTGGTTGGACAGGTAACATGCTGTCTCTGGTTGGACAGGTAACATGCTGTCTCTGGTTGGACAGGTAACATGCTGTCTCTAGTTGGACAGGTAACATGCTGTCTCTGGTTGGACAGGTAACGTACTGTCTCTGGTTGGACAGGTAACGTACTGTCTCTGGTTGGACAGGTAACATGCTGTCTCTGGTTGGACAGGTAACATGCTGTCTCTGGTTGGACAGGTAACATGCTGTCTCTAGTTGGACAGGTAACATGCTGTCTCTGGTTGGACAGGTAACATGCTGTCTCTGGTTGGACAGGTAACATACTGTCTCTGGTTGGACAGGTAACATGCTGTCTCTGGTTGGACAGGTAACATGCTGTCTCTGGTTGGAAAGGTAACATGCTGTCTCTGGTTGGACAGGTAACATGCTGTCTCTGGTTGGACAGGTAACATACTGTCTCTGGTTGGACAGGTAACATGCTGTCTCTGGTTGGAAAGGTAACATGCTGTCTCTGGTTGGACAGGTAACATGCTGTCTCTAGTTGGACAGGTAACATGCTGTCTCTGGTTGGACAGGTAACATACTGTCTCTGGTTGGACAGGTAGCATGCTGTCTCTGGTTGGACAGGTAACATGCTGTCTCTGGTTGGAAAGGTAACATGCTGTCTCTGGTTGGACAGGTAACATGCTGTCTCCAGTTGGACAGGTAACATGCTGTCTCTGGTTGGACAGGTAACAGACTGTCTCTGGTTGGACAGGTAACGTACTGTCTCTGGTTGGACAGGTAACATGCTGTCTCTAGTTGGACAGGTAACATGCTGTCTCTGGTTGGACAGGTAACATGCTGTCTCTAGTTGGACAGGTAACATGCTGTCTCTGGTTGGACAGGTAACATGCTGTCTCTGGTTGGACAGGTAACGTACTGTCTCTGGTTGGACAGGTAACGTACTGTCTCTAGTTGGACAGGTAACGTACTGTCTCTGGTTGGACAGGTAACAGACTGTCATGCTGTCTCTAGTTGGACAGGTAACATGCTGTCTCTAGTTGGACAGGTAACATGCTGTCTCTGGTTGGACAGGTAACATGCTGTCTCTGGTTGGACAGGTAACGTACTGTCTCCAGTTGGACAGGTAACATGCTGTCTCTAGTTGGACAGGTAACATGCTGTCTCTGGTTGGACAGGTAACGTACTGTCTCTGGTTGGACAGGTAACGTACTGTCTCTGGTTGGACAGGTAACATGCTGTCTCTGGTTGGACAGGTAACATGCTGTCTCTAGTTGGACAGGTAACATGCTGTCTCTGGTTGGACAGGTAACATGCTGTCTCTGGTTAGACAGGTAACGTACTGTCTCCAGTTGGACAGGTAACATGCTGTCTCTGGTTGGACAGGTAACAGACTGTCTCTGGTTGGACAGGTAACGTACTGTCTCCAGTTGGACAGGTAACATGCTGTCTCTGGTTGGACAGGTAGCATGCTGTCTCTGGTTAGACAGGTAACGTACTGTCTCTGGTTGGACAGGTAACATGCTGTCTCTGGTTGGACAGGTAACATGCTGTCTCTGGTTGGACAGGTAACGTACTGTCTCCAGTTGGACAGGTAACATGCTGTCTCTAGTTGGACAGGTAACATGCTGTCTCTAGTTGGACAGGTAACATGCTGTCTCTGGTTGGACAGGTAACATACTGTCTCTGGTTGGACAGGTAACATGCTGTCTCTGGTTGGACAGGTAACATGCTGTCTCTGGTTGGACAGGTAACATGCTCTCTCCAGTTGGACAGGTAACATGCTGTCTCTAGTTGGACAGCTAACATGCTGTCTCTGGTTGGACAGGTAACGTACTGTCTCTAGTTGGACAGGTAACATACCGTCTCTGGTTGGACAGGTAACATGCTGTCTCTGGTTGGACAGGTAACATGCTGTCTCTGGTTGGACAGGTAACATGCTGTCTCTGGTTGGACAGGTAACATGCTGTCTCTGGTTGGACAGGTAACATGCTGTCTCTGGTTGGAAAGGTAACATGCTGTCTCTGGTTGGACAGGTAACATGCTGTCTCCAGTTGGACAGGTAACATGCTGTCTCTGGTTGGACAGGTAACATGCTGTCTCTAGTTGGACAGGTAACATGCTGTCTCTGGTTGGACAGGTAACGTACTGTCTCTGGTTGGACAGGTAACATGCTGTCTCTAGTTGGACAGGTAACATGCTGTCTCTGGTTGGACAGGTAACATGCTGTCTCTAGTTGGACAGGTAACGTACTGTCTCTGGTTGGACAGGTAACGTACTGTCTCTGGTTGGACAGGTAACATGCTGTCGCTGGTTGGACAGGTAACATGCCGTCTCTGGTTGGACAGGTAACCTACTGTCTCTAGGTGGACAGGTAACATGCTGTCTCTAGTTGGACAGGTAACATGCTGTCTCTGGTTGGACAGGTAACAGACTGTCTCTGGTTGGACAGGTAACGTACTGTCTCTGGTTGGACAGGTAACATGCTGTCTCTGATTGGACAGGTAACGTGCTGTCTCTAGTTGGTCAGGTAACATGCTGTCTCTGATTGGACAGGTAACGTACTGTCTCTGGTTGGACAGGTAACATGCTGTCTCTGATTGGACAGGTAACGTGCTGTCTCTAGTTGGACAGGTAACATGCTGTCTCTGGTTGGACAGGTAACATGCTGTCTCTAGTTGGACAGGTAACATGCTGTCTCTGGTTGGACAGGTAACATGCTGTCTCTGGTTGGACAGGTAACATGCTGTCTCTGGTTGGACAGGTAACATGCTGTCTCTAGTTGGACAGGTAACATGCTGTCTCTGGTTGGACAGGTAACATGCTGTCTCTGGTTGGACAGGTAACATGCTGTCTCTAGTTGGACAAGTAACATGCTGTCTCTGGTTGGACAGGTAACGTACTGTCTCTGGTTGGACAGGTAACATGCTGTCTCTAGTTGGACAGGTAACATGCTGTCTCTGGTTGGACAGGTAACATGCTGTCTCTAGTTGGACAGGTAACATGCTGTCTCTGGTTGGACAGGTAACGTACTGTCTCTGGTTGGACAGGTAACGTACTGTCTCTAGCTGGACAGGTAACGTACTGTCTCTGGTTGGACAGGTAACAGACTGTCATGCTGTCTCTAGTTGGACAGGTAACATGCTGTCTCTAGTTGGACAGGTAACATGCTGTCTCTGGTTGGACAGGTAACGTACTGTCTCCAGTTGGACAGGTAACATGCTGTCTCTGGTTGGACAGGTAACAGACTGTCTCTGGTTGGACAGGTAACGTACTGTCTCCAGTTGGACAGGTAACATGCTGTCTCTGGTTGGACAGGTAACATGCTGTCTCTGGTTGGACAGGTAACATGCTGTCTCTAGTTGGACAGGTAACGTACTGTCTCTAGTTGGACAGGTAACGTACTGTCTCTGGTTGGACAGGTAACATGCTGTCTCTAGTTGGACAGGTAACATGCTGTCTCTGGTTGGACAGGTAACATGCTGTCTCTGGTTGGACAGGTAACGTACTGTCTCTGGTTGGACAGGTAACGTACTGTCTCTGGTTGGACAGGTAACGTACTGTCTCTGGTTGGACAGGTAACATGCTGTCTCTAGTTGGACAGGTAACATGCTGTCTCTGGTTGGACAGGTAACATGCTGTCTCCAGTTGGACAGGTAACATGCTGTCTCTGGTTGGACAGGTAACGTACTGTCTCTGGTTGGACAGGTAACGTACTGTCTCTAGTTGGACAGGTAACGTACTGTCTCTGGTTGGACAGGTAACAGACTGTCTCTGGTTGGACAGGTAACATGCTGTCTCTGGTTGGACAGGTAACATGCTGTCTCTGATTGGACAGGTAACATGCTGTCTCTGGTTGGACAGGTAACATGCTGTCTCTGATTGGACAGGTAACATGCTGTCTCTAGTTGGACAGGTAACATGCTGTCTCTAGTTGGACAGGTAGCATGCTGTCTCTGATTGGACAGGTAACATGCTGACTCTGGTTGGACAGGTAACATGCTGTCTCTGGTTGGACAGGTAACATGCTGTCTCTGGTTGGACAGGTAACATGCTGTCTCTGATTGGACAGGTAACATGCTGTCTCTGATTGGACAGGTAACATGCTGACTCTGATTGGACAGGTAACATGCTGTCTCTGGTTGGACAGGTAACATGCTGTCTCTGGTTGGACAGGTAACATACTGTCTCTGGTTGGACAGGTAACATGCTGTCTCTAGTTGGACAGGTAACATGCTGTCTCTGGTTGGACAGGTAACATGCTGTCTCTGATTGGACAGGTAACATGCTGTCTCTGGTTGGACAGGTAACATGCTGTCTCTGATTGGACAGGTAACATGCTGTCTCTGGTTGGACAGGTAACATGCTGTCTCTGGTTGGACAGGTAACGTACTGTCTCTAGTTGGACAGGTAACATGCTGTCTCTGGTTGGACAGGTAACAGACTGTCTCTGGTTGGACAGGTAACGTACTGTCTCTGGTTGGACAGGTAACGTACTGTCTCTAGTTGGACAGGTAACATGCTGTCTCTGGTTGGACAGGTAACATGCTGTCTCTGGTTGGACAGGTAACATGCTGTCTCTAGTTGGACAGGTAACATGCTGTCTCGGGTTAGACAGGTAACATGCTGTCTCTGGTTGGACAGGTAACGTACTGTCTCCAGTTGGACAGGTAACATGCTGTCTCTGGTTGGACAGGTAACAGACTGTCTCTGGTTCGACAGGTATCATGCTGTCTCTGGTTGGACAGGTAACATGCTGTCTCTAGTTGGACAGGTAACATGCTGTCTCTGATTGGACAGGTAACATGCTGTCTCTGGTTGGACAGGTAACATGCTGTCTCTAGTTGGACAGGTAACATGCTGTCTCTGGTTGGACAGGTAACGTACTGTCTCCAGTTGGACAGGTAACATGCTGTCTCTAGTTGGACAGGTAACGTACTGTCTCTGGTTGGACAGGTAACATGCTGTCTCTAGTTGGACAGGTAACATGCTGTCTCTGGTTGGACAGGTAACATGCTGTCTCTGGTTGGACAGGTAACATGCTGTCTCTAGTTGGACAGGTAACATGCTGTCTCTGGTTGGACAGGTAACGTACTGTCTCTGGTTGGACAGGTAACGTACTGTCTCTAGTTGGACAGGTAACATGCTGTCTCTGGTTGGACAGGTAACATGCTGTCTCTAGTTGGACAGGTAACATGCTGTCTCTGGTTGGACAGGTAACAGACTGTCTCTGGTTGGACAGGTAACGTACTGTCTCCAGTTGGACAGGTAACATGCTGTCTCTTGTTTGACAGGTAACATGCTGTCTCTGGTTGGACAGGTAACATGCTGTCTCTGGTTGGTTGGACAGGTAACATGCTGTCTCTGATTGGACAGGTAACATGCTGTCTCTGATTGGACAGGTAACATGCTGTCTCTGGTTGGACAGGTAACATGCTGTCTCTGGTTGGACAGGTAACATGCTGTCTCTAGTTGGACAGGTAACGTACTGTCTCTAGTTGGACAGGTAACGTACTGTCTCTGGTTGGACAGGTAACATGCTGTCTCTAGTTGGACAGGTAACATGCTGTCTCTGGTTGGACAGGTAGCATGCTGTCTCTGGTTGGACAGGTAACGTGCTGTCTCCAGTTGGACAGGTAACATGCTGTCTCTGGTTGGACAGGTAACAGACTGTCTCTGGTTGGACAGGTAACGTACTGTCTCCAGTTGGACAGGTAACGTGCTGTCTCTAGTTGGACAGGTAACGTACTGTCTCTGGTTGGACAGGTAACATGCTGTCTCTGGTTGGACAGGTAACATGCTGTCTCTGGTTGGACAGGTAACATGCTGTCTCTGATTGGACAGGTAACATGCTGTCTCTGATTGGACAGGTAACATGCTGTCTCTGATTGGACAGGTAACATGCTGTCTCTGATTGGACAGGTAACATGCTGTCTCTGGTTGGACAGGTAACATGCTGTCTCTGGTTGGACAGGTAACATGCTGTCTCTGGTTGGACAGGTAACGTACTGTCTCTAGTTGGACAGGTAACATGCCAGGTGAATGGACAGGAGCTGGAGGAAAACCCCACCGTCTCCACCTGATGAGTGATGCAGCATCTGCACATCTGTCCAGAGGAAGCTGCTGCTCCTGCAGCCAGAAGTTTGGGACAATTGTAAAAGTCCACATAAAATGTCCAATAATAATATCTTGATAAAACATGTTCTGGAAGTCACAGCAGAACAGCTGATTGACTCCAGCTGATGGCGTGATCTGGTATGGATGAGTGTGATCTCCTCAGCATGTTGTTCATATATAAACGTATCTTATGTATTTTCAGTTTGAATTCTTTTAATATACGTTCTGTCAGACTGCTGCAAGTCGCTAGATAAAGAAGAACGATCAGGAAAGATCCTGATGCATTTACCATTTCCTACTTTCTATGACACTGCAAATTATTTTAGGGTGTGTTTATGATTGGGTGATAGCTGATGGGTTAAAGCTGACAGACTTACTGTGTAATAATTCTGTATTTGGGACAGTATTCTAATAAAAGTGGATCTCACATGTACCGTAAACCCTCTGGACCTGGAGTTTTATTATTTGGAAACCAAAGAGTAAATAAATAAAACTACATTTTAATGTTTACATTTCTGATATTTTAAATATATGCCAGAAAGCTCTTTTTAAAAAACTGGATAAAAATAAAGTAATAAACATTTTTTGATTTTATAAACCCCCTGTAGCACTTAGTTCTTCCACCAGGCGGGTGAAGACATTTACGGGATTCTACACAGGAAGTACTCATCCTGGTAGAGAAGTAGAGCGTGTAGGTGTGTCATGTAGGATGCAGCTGGTATTACAGGGTTAAATGAGTGTCTGAACGCCATGTTTGTCCCATCGTCACATCCTGTATTTAGATGTTTACACTTTTTCAGTATCGTGTTTCCTGCTGCGCCCTGTCCTCAGATTTTAGATCTAACTGTGTAGCTACACACTTTGTCCTTTGTTTAGCAGAACTGTCATTTTGCATTTAGTTTATTCTTTGTGTGTCTGTTTTTTGTACTTTATTCAGCAGGACTGGGTGGACAATGAACACATCTGGAGACACTCAGGGGGCGGAGCTCACCGATGAAGAGAAGGAGATTATCAACAGTGTGCTGGCTCGTGCTGCCATGATGGAGGCTGTAGAGCAGGAGAGGATCGGGTATGTTGTTACTCTCAAGTACATTTTGGTGTAAAACCTGTCTCAAGTTTGTACCAATACTTCTGTGGATGTACCTGCAGGCGTCTCTCCAGTCGTCTGAATAATATCAAGAAGACAGCATGTGGTGACGGACAGTCACGTTGTCTGCTGTGTGGAGCATCCTTTGCACCACAGGGGGTCACAGCTGTCCTTTGTGTGCAGTGCAAGAAAGTAGGTTTGTTATTACAGCCTGAAAAAAATGAAATAAACAAGTAATACAGACGTACTTTTATTAAATTTCATAGTAAAATGTTTATCTGGAAGGAATTTGCTGGAGTCCAACTATATAAATAAACAGTTATTATTATAAATAAGAAATCAAAGATGTACTTAATAAATGAAAAGTTAGTTGATAACATTTTAGATTTTTTTTATTTCAGTTTGAGTCCTGAACAATCCATCCATCCTTTTTTCTGGCTTGTTCCATGGTAGGGTTGCAGCATTTGGGTGAGAGGCGGGGTCACACCTTGACAGGTCACCTGCACATCACAGAGCAACATAGAGATGAATAATCCTCCAATCACACACTAACACTAAGGGTCAATGGACAGACATACAGTATATGTTTTGTATGTATCCTAAGTGATCCCATGGGGAGGACATGCAAGCACACAGGTCCGAGCAGGGAGTCCAACCCAGAACCTTCTCTCTGCCACTGTATCTCTTGTGCTACTTCTATTATTATATATATAGTTCTGTGCAGATCTAAATAGGTTATTTATGGAAATAAGCACCCAGTGTGCCATGTGCTAACGTAATCTGATGCACACTGTGCACCTCCAGGTCATATGTGTGACATTTCCTTCTTGATTCTCTCAGAATCGAAGGCTGAACACATGAAGATACACATCCTGAATGCACCTGCTGTCATGGACTAGATCTACATTATCTTCATGGTTCTACGTTACCGAGTGTGTTTGTGTCTTTTTGCAGCACATGTGTAGCGAATGTGGGATTCAGATTAACAACAGGGCGTGTTCTGTGTGGCTGTGTCGGATCTGCAACGAGCAGCAAGAGGTGAGTGAAAGTAATGTGAAAGGACCGAGCTGCATGGTGACAGCATGAATTCATGATGTCACTCTGCTAGTTGAAGCCCTGCTATCCCTGTTATATGAACCACATTCATTGTTTTACTCGTATCTTTTTGCATAAAGTCACATTCTGCTGCCGAGTGGCCTGAAAATGATCTTATTTTGATACACAGAGTTATTTCAATAGTTAATTAATTAAAAAGAATTAAGACGTTATATTCCTATAAAACAAATGATTTCATACAACCCCGCTGTGATGGGGAGGATGTTTATATGAGTTCTGAGCCTCAAGGAGCGTCGACTCTTTAAATAAATACTTTCTCCTGTCAGTCATACAGACTAACTGCTCTGTGATGCTGCACGTACAAAGTGTGTCCATGTCCACCACGTGCATGAAGCCCTGAAGGGCTTTTCATCTTCATCAAGATATATTTATAATGCTTATATAGCAAACATTATGGGACCTATCAGGAGGTTCATAAAGGTATAAACACTGCCCATTTTTAAATGACAAAAAAGAGCAATAAGAATTATAAATCATGTAAATTTTAGGGAGTCAACTAACAATTTTATATTAATTTAAATGCTCTTAAATTCTATGATATAGTAGAATTCAAAATAGCATGTAAAAAGTAAAAAATAACTTAAACTGAAAATATTCAGAAGCTTTTTGAAATGAGAGAAATGTGATTTAAGAAGGTTAGAAATCCTAAACAAACCCAAGATAAGAACAAACAGAAAGTAAAAGTGTGTTTCTGTTATTGGTTTAAACGTTTAGAATGACGATGAATTAAAAAGGTTCAGAACATTTGCTTCATTTAAGAATTTGTTCAAAAAGAAAGTACTAGAAAAGTACAAAAATACTGAATGACTGAGCAAAAACAAGTAGAATCTTTAATGTTTAATTAGATTACTATTTAACTTTATGTATTACTCCACTAAAAAGAATTATTTGTATAAGTTTTTTTTGTTTATTTGGTTTTTGTGTGTGTTGCTATAATTTATGTTATTTTAAAGGTTTGGCTAAATAAACATATGCATCAACCAAATATAGTTTTTAATTAGTAATGTTTCATGTTTTGGGAATTGTGGTTGTATTTAATTTACAATTTAATGTTAATCAAATAAATATCAATATTTATAAATGTAAAAAAATGTAAAAACATAAAAGAGTCCGATAAGCCTCGTCTTGTTCTTTGTATTTACAGAAAGTCTGAACATAACATGAAATCCTGGAGCTCAAATACCTGCAAATTAAAACATTTAAAATGAACATTAAAATCTGTCACATGGTTTATTTTGTTCTGTTTCAAAACAGGAATGCAAATACTAAATAATACTACATATTATATTATTATTATACTGAACAAATGACACGTCTAACATTACAATGTCTTTAATTATCAGTTTAAAGATATTTTGATACACAGATACATTTAAATACATCTGATTTATTCATATAGATTTTAATATTGGTGTGTATGTTAAGATCAACAAAGGTTACATTTATATTTATACCCTGAAATTCTGGTGAAACTTTCTAAAAGATTAAAACTCATTTTATTCTGAAACAATCTGATTTTTAAAAAAATCCTTTCTGTGATTAGAATTTAAATATATTATACCAACTACACATAAAGTAAACAAGCTCAGGTTGATCATTTCTTCTATCCTTTATCTATTTGCTTTTTGGTGTTTTCTGTCATAGAGGTTTAAATAATGTTCCTTTGTTTAATTATTTGCAGTAAGTCTCCAGTTTTGTGTGTTTTCCTGTTTCTCACACCTGGTTTCATGAACCTGTTAATCCTCTGTGTGTTTTACAACTTTTTACTTTTCTTCACTGATTAAATGACGATATTTTCCTGATTTTTTTGTCCTGCTGTTTGTGTTTTTATCAACTTTTTTAGAGTTAAAATCTGTTTCATTTGTCAAAATGATTTTAGTCACCAAAGTGCTTTTATTTTGGTAATTAATTCAAAATAACTTCTATTTTGAAATAAAATATCAAGAACTTGTGGCCTTTTAAAAGATTTGATTCATTATTGAAGCTGTCAGAATCAGTTTTGTGTCACTCGAGTGACTCACGTTTGTCTTTTACTCTTTCTGGATCTTTGTGTACTTCACAGGAACATCAGCTGATTGGTTCTTCTTGTACTGTCATTTAGATTAGAGTCGTACTTGATGTGCGTGGCAGAGTTACTCTCTGTACTGAAGCTTGACTGGTGTCACTTTAGTTAAAAGCTAAGGGAGCGTGTGTAATGTGCTGACAGTGAAACTGAAAGGTCAGTTTTACACTGTTTGTCCCTGCAGGTTCAGAAATGTTCTGGAGCTTGGTTTTATAAGGGTAGAGAACAGCGACCCGGTCTACTGTCTCCCCTGCCTCTGTCCAGACCTCAAAAATCCACCACAGAAAACAGCAAAGATTCAGGAGTCCACTGTGGATCACAGGGACCCCGAACTCATCATCAGAACCAAGGTAAATGATACACACGGGGACATGTAGCGTTCACAAGCGGGCCTGAGAAGTTGTAAAATACCATAAATCAAGTTGATTATTTGGAATTTCCTCTTCTAAATCATAAAAAACACCTGAAACTGCAACATTTTATTTTTGTGCTGTCATCAAAGACACAGAGATGGATCCCAAACTGAACAAGGAAAAACAGTTCTTCACAAAATTAAGAGTAACACAAAGTTCTTGATCATTCTGCAAAATAAGCCACGAAAAAAAATATCATGTCATACAACTTTAATCTATTTGACTTATTATCTCAACAGATTTAAGAGGAAAACCAAAAGATTATCAGTTAGAATTTCTAAGAAAATGTATGACAGTGTAGAGGAGCCGTGTAGTAATCATGGCAACACCACTGGAGCCCAGTGAGAACAAGGTTCCTTCAATACATTCATTTAAGAGTTTATTTTATGCATCTCTTATTTTTAGTGTTTTTACATTCATTTCTTGTTTCTATCATTCTGTCATTGATTTATAAACGTTACATCTGACCTACATCACATCTGTGTTGTTTCTCTACTGGTCCCTGTTTGAAGGTCCAGTTCCCGTCTGAAACACACCCCCTGAAGTGAGATCTGGTGTGGTGGAAGCTGTCCTGACTGAATCAGTGATAATCTTATTTTGTCTGATCAGAGTTCAGAGCAGAGCAGAAGCAGCTCCATGGATCAGAACAATGGGAGCAGATGGCAAGAACAACAGCTGACAGCTGTAATGACAGTCGCTCTAGTCAGACAGCTGTAATGAAGTCAGAGGGACATGTGTTACCGTCCAAACCTCCTCAGGCAAACACACAGCAGGGGGGCTCCACCTCAGGTAAAGTCCTTCAACACTGCAGGGTCTTTATTCTAAACAATGAACATCAGTTTCTAACAAAGACCCTTCACTGTGTCTGGTGATGTCTAATTCCTGCAACAGATGTGGAAGACAAGCATTCAGAGAGGGGGGAGATTATGTCCCCCCCAGCTGTGGAAGAAAAAAGACAACCTGTTGTCTCCAGCTATATTTCATCTCCCACTCCTCCTGCCAAAATGGTTCCACCTGTTAAACCACCTGCCAACAACCCCCCTCCTCTGAGACCCCCACCCAACCATGCAGAGGAGGAGGAGGACAATGACTCAGATGATGCTAGTAAGATCGTTTATTCTCAAACAATAAATCCATTCATGTTAGAAGTTTATTAGTATTATTGTAAGTATTCTAGTACCTTATTATAATAAGTAATATTATATTATAATATAGGTTTCACCACTTTGTTTGATCACTTTGAATAAAACAAATATATTGACATATTTCATGTTAAATCCAGATGTTTATTGTGTAACTGTTTGTATTCTTGCAGCCACATTGGGATCTCTTGAGTTCAGCCTTCTGTATGAACAGGAAAATCACACCTTACACTGCTGTATCATTAAAGCTAAGGTAAACACACACACGTCCACGTGGACACAAGAAGGTGACAGGACTGATGATCAGAGACAAGATGGGAAACAAGTGGCAAAACACAGAAGGCAGGAAAATGGACGTCTAAACTAGAAGAAAAATAAAGTTTCAATATGAAAATACAAACAAATCAGAAGATTCCTGCAGGACACGAGTGTCACAACACCAAGAAGCAATTCTATAAACGATACAGGTAGACATGATAATAAGACGTCATAAAAGAGACACGATGAGTCCAGATGTTCCGGTCAGACCACTCAGGTCTGCAGACCAGGGTCATTTAGTTTTACCTGCCGGATCAGGAGAAGCTGCTTTCTGTGTTTGTGTGAATATGTTTCAACTGGGTCTTATTAACTTCACTCACCTGGTCTGTGTGTTGCATATATGTATGTAAAATGTACTTGTGCACGTGTAATTGTTTGCATGGGTACGTACATATATACATACACATGCAATTTTTAATTTAAAAATAATTGAATGCTTGTTATTTATTTCTTCCTGTTTTATTATACATTGTTTTTAGTTAACTCTATTATGTTGCTGTAGTATAAAACATGTCTTATAAATAATGGAGCAGAACTGAGAGACACAGAAGCAAAAAGACAAATTATAGCGAGACTAGAATAAATGGAGACACATGGAGAAAAGAAGGAAAGCTGGAATAGAGCAAACTGTGTGAAACCATGGAGACGGAGCAAGATGAGACCTGACAACACAAAACAAAAAAACATCAACAAAACAAGAGACACTGATAGGAGCAGATGGTACAGAGCAGAGTCCATACATCCAGAACACAAGACAGAAGAAGACTACATAAACAGGAAGTCCCCGAAATTAAATATAGTCCATTTTCCCTCTCAGGGTCTGAAGCCAATGGATTCTAATGGACTGGCTGACCCGTATGTTAAACTGCACCTGTTACCTGGAGCCAGTAAGGTACCTTTCATCTAAATATTCATATATATTAAATGTGTACAAATGATTTACAGTGCATTTCTGTTATATAATTAAAGTTCATTTATAAAAACTTTTCTTTTTCATATTTTAAACAGTCCATTTCATACAAATTTCAGGACTTTGTGGTTATTTAAGTATTAACCAGTAATATGAAACATTTTATATCTAAAAAACGTCAGGAAACACTGATTAACAGACCTTTCAATCTGTCTGCATTAAAATTTGGGTGGTTCCAGCTCCTTCCGTCAGGCCTCGAGCAGCAGCTCATTCATATTCATTATTTTAATTTGCTGGACTCTGATTGGCTAACAAACTAGCCTATGAGAGCAATGTATACTGTTTCCTGCCCCGCTGCACATGGTAACATCAGACATCGTGTCTTCCTGTTTGCTACATCTTATGCTAACAGCTTTTAGCCAGCAGCATGCTAGGTGTGGTTTCAACTGCAGGAGCTGATGAATACTAACGAACAAAGGAGTTGTGATGAAACAGATACAGGCCGTTAGAACTCGGGAGAACTCGGGTTTTATCACCACCTGCGTAGTTTGAGAGATTAAAACTGAAAGAGAAGTTGTTTACCTGTTTTCACCCACTATGAAGGTAAGAACACCTGTGGAGCTAAAATATTCAACAGAAACCTCAGAAAAACTGTTTTTAATGGAAGGAACTCTTTAAATCTTTTTTTTTTAAAAAACAACTTCTTTTAATACTTAAAATTTGATTTTATTCTCTAAAAATGTTTTTGTTTCCCTCTCAGTCCAACAAGCTTCGCACCAAGACGCTGAAGAACACTCTGAATCCTGCGTGGAACGAGACTCTAATCTATCACGGCATCACTGATGATGAAATGCAACGTAAAACACTGAGGTACCTTTAATCAGCTGAGCTGCTGCTCTGTGCTGTTTGTTTCAGGGTTTTAAAGAGCGCATCGTGTCTCCTCAGGCTTTCAGTCAGCGACGAGGACAAATTTGGACATAATGAATTCATTGGAGAGACTCGCGTGGCCCTGAAGAAACTGAAGTTTGACCAGAAGAAGAACTTCAATGTTTGTTTAGAGAGAGTGATCCCGGTAAGTCTGACGACTTCTGTAAACGAAACTCACCAGCTGAGTTTTTTAGCCAGCAGACGAAAGTACCCATAAAAACTAGAACCTATGATTCAATGATATAATGATGAAAATATTATTTGTTTTTCTCTAACAGGTAAAAAAAGCTGTTGGGGGATCAATTCGTGGAATGGCCCTTTATGAGGATGATGTAAGACTCAAATATTAAACATACACCATAGAACATCTTTGTTTGTTTTTTCATTAAAACATTCTTTATTTAAAAAGATAAAAGATACTCAGACATCATCCAAGAGGATTTTCTTGACATATTTAATCTCAATTTAGAGTAAAAAGTACATGAAAAATCCCAAATCCAGGCACTTCCTGTTGAGAACAACCAGCTCTGGTTCACATGGAAAGATTCAATGTTTTATTAGAGAAAAATATCTTGTAACTGCTTTTCAACAGCAGATTTGAAACAAATATCTTCTTAAAACTGTTCAGAAGGAAACGACGTCTAAATCCAATTTTAACTGGTTCTAAAAATAATTCTACTTTTTAAAATATACCGTTGTAGTATCTGTTAGTA
>SSNP01000059.1:555584-579194 GCA_006937955.1 Pachypanchax playfairii | reverse complement strand
GTGGTTTCAACTGCAGGAGCTGATGAATACTAACGAACAAAGGAGTTGTGATGAAACAGATACAGGCCGTTAGAACTCGGGAGAACTCGGGTTTTATCACCACCTGCGTAGTTTGAGAGATTAAAACTGAAAGAGAAGTTGTTTACCTGTTTTCACCCACTATGAAGGTAAGAACACCTGTGGAGCTAAAATATTCAACACAAACCTCAGAAACACTGTTTTTAATGGAAGGAACTCTTTAAATCTTTTTTTTTTTAAAAAACAACTTCTTTTAATACTTAAAAGTTGATTTTATTCTCTAAAAATGTTTTTGTTTCCCTCTCAGTCCAACAAGCTTCGCACCAAGACGCTGAAGAACACTCTGAATCCTGCGTGGAACGAGACTCTAATCTATCACGGCATCACTGATGATGAAATGCAACGTAAAACACTGAGGTACCTTTAATCAGCTGAGCTGCTGCTCTGTGCTGTTTGTTTCAGGGTTTTAAAGAGCGCATCGTGTCTCCTCAGGCTTTCAGTCAGCGACGAGGACAAATTTGGACATAATGAATTCATTGGAGAGACTCGCGTGGCCCTGAAGAAACTGAAGTTTGACCAGAAGAAGAACTTCAATGTTTGTTTAGAGAGAGTGATCCCGGTAAGTCTGACGACTTCTGTAAACGAAACTCACCAGCTGAGTTTTTTAGCCAGCAGACGAAAGTACCCATAAAAACTAGAACCTATGATTCAATGATATAATGATGAAAATATTATTTGTTTTTCTCTAACAGGTAAAAAAAGCTGTTGGGGGATCAATTCGTGGAATGGCCCTTTATGAGGATGATGTAAGACTCAAATATTAAACATACACCATAGAACATCTTTGTTTGTTTTTTCATTAAAACATTCTTTATTTAAAAAGATAAAAGATACTCAGACATCATCCAAGAGGATTTTCTTGATGTCACGGTTCAGTTACCAGGTAGGGGGGGGTTGAACTGAACTCCAAAGCGACCCAACTCCAAGACACACACACGAGAACCAGGGATCAGTACAATAAAGTTTATTGTAAACATGCACAAGACAACAGTACAAGGAATATGAAATGTGCACGATGAAAAACCCAGGACTGGAACGGCAGTGGGGTGGAGACTCGATCCTGGAGGAGATGTGTGTTAGTGACACATGAAAACAGCCCGCTGCAGTGTGCGGGGATAGTACTCGGATACTCACAGTGACGCGGTGACTGAAGCTGCGTGTGGTGAGATCCGAGGGACACTGCAGCGGGGGTGGTGCTCCAGGAGTCGAGGCAGTACGGTGAGGTCCGGGACGCGGTGCTGTCGATGCCTGCGTGGGTCCAGCAGGGGAGGCAGCAGCGCGCTCACCGGAGAGGTGTGGATCCAGAGGCGACCAGGGACAGACAGGAGCCAGAGGGAAAGAGCCAGTCGCGTGTCTCCGCAACTGAGCTCTGATTCTTCCGTGCCCGAGCCTGTGCTCACGATAGGCGGGTAACTCACTCCGCAGAGGCACTGGCTCTGGAGGATGCTCCAGGACACGGGTCCGAGGACGGGGAAAGGAGAGCGGGTCGGATAGCTCACGACCGCCGCAACCCCGTCGGAGGTGAGTCCTCTATTCCGGCTCCAGGGGCTGTCTGCACAGTAGTTACTGTGGCAGGATTGACAGCAGCGCGGTGACCGGTGAGGCACTCAGAGCTGGAGGAGCGCTCCAGCATATATGACTAAGAGATGAGGAAGAGAAGGCAGGTTAGCAGCACTAACGAAACAACTGTCATAATTTTATCCCTGGCCACTCTGTACCACGTTAAGGTTGTGGAAGAGTACGAACTGGCGCCTGTCTGTGGTTCTTCCTCTGTTTAAATACCCAGCTCTCCTGAGCTGGGTAACGATCCACACCTGCAACCATTGATGACTGCCACGCCCTGGAACTGACAATTAGTGACAGAAACATGCACCACTCTCACCAGCTGCAGAGATCCCCACAGTCACCAGTGAAAACACACAACTTACAGTGAAACCCAGCCATCACCAAACATAAGCCCACAAACACAAAACCCCAGACCCTGACACTTGACATATTTAATCTCAATTTAGAGTAAAAAGTACATAAAAAATCCCAAATCCAGGCACTTCCTGTTGAGAACAACCAGCTCTGGTTCACATGGAAAGATTCAATGTTTTATTAGAGAAAAATATCTTGTAACTGCTTTTCAACAGCAGATTTGAAACAAATATCTTCTTAAAACTGTTCAGAAGGAAACGACGTCTAAATCCAATTTTAACTGGTTCTAAAAATAATTCTACTTTTTAAAATATACCGTTGTAGTATCTGTTAGTACTGTGGTAGAAATAATAATGTGTTTCACTTGGTGGGATTTAGTTCATGTTGAATGGAAACTTTACCACCTGCTGATGTTAACAGGAAATCCCTCAGCTTGTTCTACTTCAGATTATTTAAAGTAACATTAAACAACACATCAGTAAATAAACTGAATATATTGGAATTAACAGCCCGTCTAAAGATTCCTGTATTACTCTGTTCTGTTTTGTTCCAAATAAAAGTGCTTTACATCACATAAAGAGGTTCAGACCTGTTCATCACATGATCCTGTTGAATCATGTGACCTTAACTATCACCCACATTCCAGTTGTCAGGGGGTCAGTTCACAGCACACGGCCCGGTTCTTCATGTGGTCTGTGAGCTCAGCAGCTGCTGATGTCAAAGCATGGAGGGTGATGATGTCACTAGCTGTAACAAATATGTACGAGTTATAGAGGTGAACTGACTCACCCCCCCCACCGCCACATGTTTACTGTATCTCATTCTACGTGCTTGTCCTGGATTTTATCATCACATTGAGCCTGAAGACTTCCCTCCATTAGTAGATATTATAATAACAGCAGGGTTATTCATCCAGATGTGAGTGCAGGACGAGGTCATCAGGATTACTGTGTGTTTCTATTTGTATGTAATAATGAATACTAAGTGTTTTTATGTGTACAGCTTAATGAAGGGGAGGACACGGAGGAGAGGGGCCGAATCCTGATATCACTCATGTACAACAGTCAGCAGAGTCGTCTGATAGTGGGCGTGGTTCGCTGTGCTCACCTGGCAGCCATGGACTCAAATGGATACTCAGACCCCTTCGTCAAAATGTACGTTCATCCTCCTCAATCCCGCTCAAATAATCCAGAGAAAAACTGCAGGAACAGATTGATGTTTTCTGGAAAGATTTTTAGAGGTCAACGTTTCCCAGAGGATTGTTCTCTCGGACTTTTCCTCCCTTAAAACCTTTTAATGTATTTATAATCCTTTCTGATACCTCACGCAGCAAATAGACGGATGAAATGATTCTTTTTTTCTGCTCATTTGTGCTGCAGATGCCTGAAACCAGACATGGGAAAGAAAGCCAAAAACAAGACTCAGATAAAAAAGAAGACACTCAACCCAGAGTTTAACGAGGTCAGTTCTGTCCAAATGGACTGCTGCTCTGTCCAGCATCACTCGCTGGCTTTACAAAACAGAATATCTTTATTATAACTGTCACATTGTACAGTAGTGCCTGAGGTTAGTTACTCTGTCACATGGTTACCAAGGAAACAAAACCCTCTCTGTACCGTCTGGAACAGCAGCTGAAAGTTTTCTCTCTCTTTCTGAAGTCCTCAGTAAGTTCTTTGGTCTTGGCTGCGTGTCTCGATACCGTATCATCATCCGCTCCACCTCATCCCTTTAAGTGAACTCATCACCGAAGGAAAGGAGGTTTTGCTGTGGTGGGTGGAGCTTCATCTATAGGTGTAGAGGGTACAGAGCTCAGCATACAGACCTGTAGGGTGCTGTTTGAACATGGGGACCTGGTCCAACTCTCTGTGTGAGATCTGTCAGGAAGTCCTTTATCTACAGTCCCACACTCTACCTGCCATGTAAACAGGCTCCACCCAGAAGCAGGTGGAGTGTGGGAGTTCCAGGTCCAACAGGTTGAAGGACCTGGAGGTAGGACGGAGCTGGATGCTGAGCTGTAGTCCACCTGTGTCCAGAACATCATCAGTGGGCGTGTTGGTCCTGAACCTAAACGGGTGTGAGTCAAATATGAGAAAAGTATAATATAACTTCACACCAGTGTCTGAAAACATTTCATCTCCACTAGACTGTAAAAGGAAGTCTGGTTTGTTTCCATGGTGTTACCAGGTTCTTACCATATAATTACTGATACATTGTTCCTTTTTCTAAGCAATCAATAAACACTTTTATCATCTTATCTTCTACAATATTGCTAAGTAAAACTTAAAATTGTACTTATTAAGTAAGTGGAAACTGGACCGTAAAAGGAAGTCTGGTTTGTTTCCATGGTGTTACCAGGTTCTTACCATATATTTCCTAATACATTGTAACAGACACTTTTACCATCTTATCTTCTGCAAAGATGAAAAGGGAATGATCTTATAATGTTTCAGGTATGGAAAACACTCCAGAGTGCACGGAACAAGGAGCGGAGACTGTTCTGGAAGTTAAAAGATTTATTGAGTAGGTGCAGAGTGAGCAGCTTACTTACTAAGTAAATATTAAGAAGTCCAGTAAGAACATACCCAGTATTTAAGATGTACCAGGATCCTAGAGGTAAACTGTTCCTGCAGGTGTGGAGGGTTGTTACAGGTAAGTACAAGGTAAACACTTAAAAACACTGAAGGACATGTAGGAAAAGGTCATTTATTGGAAGGTACTAGTTTAATTTTAGTTATTACAAATCTAAACTAGTACCAACCTAATGGAGTTGATGTGTAATAGTGGAGGTTTTTCTTAGTAAATGCAGCAGTACTTCCTCTGTATTTACCTCCTTATTACATGTAGTATTTACCACATATATGCTATAATTTTCCATATATGTATCAGGTAAATGCTGAATAATTTCTGTTGTACTTTCGCTGTGAATACCTACTTAATATACATGGTAATTACCATTAACACTCCAAGATTTACCATATAAGTACCAGGTAATTTCCTAGTAATTAGCGGACTGTAAAAGGAAGTGTTACCGGTGGGTCCACATACTGAGAGACTGACCTTCCAGCTGCTGTTGCTGTCCACCTTCACTTCTCACTGGACCAGAACTGGTCCTCCTCTTTAGCAGCTGCTGGGCCTGGGGGGCTCATCCAGGACTTCTGGTGTCTGTACAGGTCTTGATAAAGCAGTTTGTTCCTGCATGTGCTTCCAGTGTTGTTTCTACCTCCTGATAATCCACCAGGACATAGAGATCCTCATTCTGTCCACCGGGATGTCGTGTGTGGACACAAACTTGGCTATAGTACATTGTGATTGCAAAGTCTGATCCTAAGAAGGTTGTAGTGACTGTAAGCTTTAATCCTTCAGCAGGAAACACGCAGGATGAACATAGAAAACTCTGAAGGATAAAAGCAGCGAGGGGCTGAAACTGTCTGACCTGCTCTGTTTGTTTACTGTGTTTCAGGAGTTCGGTTATGAAATAAAACACGCCGAGCTCGCAAAGAAAACTCTTGACATCTCAGTCTGGGACTATGACATGGGAAAATCCAATGATTTTATTGGTAAGAGTTGATGTTTTTTTAAACATATTTATTTGACCTTTTTTTGTAGCTGATGTTTGAAGGAGGTCAGTCCCTGATTGTTAGACAGTTTACAGGGAGATTTATGGTGGTTTAGCTCTAATGACGTCACTTTAACACTAAGTATTTTCATCCCAGATGTTGTGTCTTCATTTACTCGTCAGTCAGGATGTTTTTAGAGAGAAGAGACTTTCTCTACTGCAGCCCACCCACACAAACATATTTATTCTGTCTTCATTTCATTTAACTGACATGAACTTTTGACATTTATTATCAGGGGTGCACATAATATATTTGTCCTGGTTCTCAGAAGAGAACCTAGGGTTGTTGCTTGGTCCTCACATTTTTAAATGTGTCTCGCTGTGTCTCTTCCGAGCTCCTCTGCTTTGTTTTTGGTTTCATCAAGCTTCAAATTCAGTCTGTTTACTTTACCTGGCTCTATATTTGTTTCAATAAAAATCCTTTAATTGTTGAAAAAATCAAGAGAAACCAGTAAAATATAAAAATACTGCAACTTTTCATCTGGTGCATTTTATATTTTGACAGTGTGTGCGGACCTGCGGACCCCTTATGTGCACCCCTGTTTATGATGCTTTTTCTTTTGATTTGCGTTTTATTTGGGGGGGCACTACACTAACTGTAATGTGACAGTTAATGCATTCTAACATCACCACTGGTCGAGTGTTTATTTATAATATTTCATTTGTTTTGTTTTCATTTGAACATCCTTGTTGCGTCTCGAGCCTGCAGACACTGAACAGCATCCTGTTTTCATAACATCACCAACCTGTCTCTGTATTTACTGTAGTTGTGTCAATAAACACATGCATGTAGTCTGGAAGACTTCAGCCTCACGTGCACTAATACATTTATTTACAGTAACAAATCATGTACAGCACAGACCAAAAGTTTGGACACACCTTCTCATTCTCTTTTAATGAGGAGGTGTGTCCAAACTTGGGCAGAGACCATGTCTCCAACACACAGTCCATCCGTCCTCATTTTTCCATGAGTTGAAAGGAGTTCCATCTACTTGCATATTTAAATTAAGACATCAAGGTGTAGGTGTCTGGTATTTTCTCATGTGTTGACTGGGATGTTCCTGGATTCTTTGGTTAAGAGATAAAAGGTATTTAATTCTTTGTGAACAGCTGGTATGAAGCACAGACTCTCTGAGTTCAGAGATCCATATTGTTTTCTGATCTGTTTTCTTCTCAGGTGGGTGTCAGTTAGGCATCCAGGCCAAAGGTGAGAGTTTGAAACACTGGTACGAATGTCTCAAGAACAAAGACAAGAAGATCGAACGCTGGCATGTTCTGCTGAATGACAGCTCCGTCCAGTTTGAGGATTAAAACGTCTCCTGAGTGTTTCATTTAGACTGAACAAGCCAATTCCCTCTTATTTTAAATGGTTTGACCCAAAGGTCAATGTGAACGTCACCTTTCCTTTAACAAACATGGATATTCATTTACAGTCTTTTTATAAAAAAAGGAGGATGATAAGACTAAAACTGCTATCAGACGGTATCATACAACCAATAAAAAGAGTCATTACTACACTTTATGGAAATGATAAAGTCCATGTTATCACTATTATCAGGCAACTATGTTGTATTGAAGTGTGCGTTCATGATCAGACCTAAAAGAGGGATTTCCCTCTTTTAGGTCTGATCATGAACGCACACNAATCCCAGTTTTCTGTTTGATGTCATCATGTGACCACGTAACTCCTGGGTGACAAGGTCAACATTCCTGTCATGTTCTATCAGTTGACAAACAATGTTTTTCAGATGTGTGAAAAACAAACAGACAGATTATTTTGTGTGTTATTGTGCATAACTCCTGTGCTTCTTGCCTCTGTGACGTGTCGTATGAAACACTGAAACGATGTGAACAAACTTGCATTGTGGATGAAGTTCACCTCCGTGTGCATGTACGAGCTGTCTGAACGTCTGCTGGAGAAAAACACAGATTTCTGCATCAAATCAGAAGAGCTCATTTGACTGTGCAGAACTTAAACCTGGTTCCTGAAAACACAGAAATATTTACATTTAAATGAGAAATTCTCTCTGCTGTCGGCGCATGTCTGAAGTTTTACTGTTGCATTCAGATGATTATCAAAAATAAATAAATATATGGTGGCACTTGCTTTTTATTTATTTTGTGACATGGCTTAAACTTTGCCTGAATCAGGTGAGGTCTGGACCAATCAGCTCACACAGACACGCACATGACAATTTAATGAACTTTGACTCTTTTTGATAATGTTTTTTCTCTCCAAGTAGGTGAAAGTTGACATGTATCCTACACTCTGTCTGAACTTGAACCCATCGTAAGATGATCCAAAGATAACAAGGAGCCAAACATTTAGGACTTATAAAATAAAAAGACTGTGTTGAATTTGATCAGTACAAAGAGATGAAACACAAAGCAGATGATATAAAAACAGGTTACAGGCGTTGAAAAACCTGCACAAACTAGAAGAACTAAAAGAATAAACTCAGACAAAAGATGATAATAAAGAGACAACGTGATGCAGGAAAGTAAAACAACATACTGTACATGACTGTAAAACTAAACAAAGTTACTGTAAACAATATGAAAACAGAGATTTGATGGCTGGAATACACTTATATTAAACTGCACAAGATAAAAATTAAGAATAAATGGTAGAAAAGTAGAGCTCAGACGTCCACCAAGCACCAAACAACTCCACCCATATCTCTCCATGTTCATGTGGGGCTTTTTTCCAGGGACTCTGATTTCGTCTTGCAGACAAAAATATGCTAAACATTAATTAGGAACTCTAAATTGGCACCAGGTGTGTGTGAAAGGTTTTCTGTATATATGTGGCGACCTGTCCAGGTGTAACCCCGCCTCTCACCCAATGACTGCTAGAGATAGACATCAGCCCCCCGTGACCCTGAATCAGAACAAGCAGGTACAGATAATGGATGATGATTCATTATTAGTTCAGTAGATGTTGGTGGTTTTCTACTGGATCCAGAACTTTAGAAGGAACATCAGATCTGTTCCACACGTCTGATTCTAGAGTCTCGATGATCTGTTGGTGTTTGATGCAGGTTTAGAACATCATTTGTTCTTGTAGTGATAAAAAATATGAAAGTTTCTTTTTGTACCGATCCAGATCAGTCCTTGGTCCAGATCAGTCCTTGGTCCAGATCAGTCCTTGGTCCAGATTAGTCCTTGGTCCAGATCAGTCCTTGGTCCAGATTAGTCCTTGGTCCAGATTAGTCCTTGATCCAGATCAGTCCTTGGTCCAGATTAGTCCATGATCCAGATCAGTCCTTGGTCCAGATCAGTCCTTGGTCCAGATCAGTCCTTGGTCCAGATCAGTCCTTGGTCCAGATTAGTCCTTGGTCCAGATCAGTCCTTGGTCCAGATTAGTCCTTGGTCCAGATTAGTCCTTGATCCAGATCAGTCCTTGGTCCAGATTAGTCCATGATCCAGATCAGTCCTTGGTCCAGATTAGTCCTTGATCCAGATCAGTCCTTGGTCCAGATTAGTCCATGATCCAGATCAGTCCTTGGTCCAGATCAGTCCTTGGTCCAGATTAGTCCTTGATCCAGATCAGTCCTTGGTCCAGATTAGTCCATGATCCAGATCAGTCCTTGGTCCAGATTAGTCCATGATCCAGATCAGTCCTTGATCCAGATCAGTCCTTGGTCCAGATCAGTCCTTGATCCAGATCAGTCCTTGGTCCAAATCAGTCCTTGGTCCAGATCAGTCCATAATCCAGATCAGTCCTTGGTCCAGATCAGTCCATGATCCAGATCAGTCCTTGATCCAGATTAGTCCTTGGTCCAGATCAGCCCTCTGTCCAGATTAGTCCTTGGTCCAGATCAGTCCTTGATCCAGATCAGTCCACGGTCCAGATCAGTCCATGATCCAGATCAGTCCTTGGTCCAGATCATTCCTTGGTCCAGATCATTCCTTGGTCCAGATCAGTCCTTGGTCCAGATCAGTCCTTGGTCCAGATCAGTCCATGCTCCAGATCAGTCCTTGGTCCAGATTAGTCCATGATCCAGATCAGTCCTTGATCCAGATCAGTCCTTGGTCCAGATCAGTCCTTGATCCAGATCAGTCCTTGGTCCAGATCAGTCCTTGGTCCAGATCAGTCCTTGGTCCAGATTAGTCCATGATCCAGATCAGTCCTTGATCCAGATCAGTCCTTGGTCCAGATCAGTCCTTGGTCCAGATTAGTCCATGATCCAGATCAGTCCTTGATCCAGATCAGTCCTTGGTCCAGATCAGCCCTCTGTCCAGATTAGTCCTTGGTCCAGATCAGTCCTTGATCCAGATCAGTCCACGGTCCAGATCAGTCCATGATCCAGATCAGTCCTTGGTCCAGATCATTCCTTGGTCCAGATCATTCCTTGGTCCAGATCATTCCTTGGTCCAGATCAGATCAGTCCTTGGTCCAGATCAGTCCTTGATCCAGATCAGTCCTTAGTCCAGATCAGTCCATGATCCAGATCAGTCCTTGATCCAGATTAGTCCTTGGTCCAGATCAGCCCTTGGTCCAGATTAGTCCTTGGTCCAGATCAGTCCTTGATCCAGATCAGTCCTTGGTCCAGATCAGTCCATGATCCAGATCAGTCCTTGATCCAGATTAGTCCTTGGTCCAGATCAGTCCTTGATCCAGATCAGTCCTTGGTCTAGATCAGTCCATGGTCCAGATCAGTCCTTGGTCCAGATCAGTCCTTGGTCCAGATCAGTCCTTGATCCAGATCAGTCCATGGTCCAGATCAGTCCTTGGTCCAGATCAGTCCTTGGTCCAGATCAGTCCATGATCCAGATCAGTCCTTGGTCCGATCAGTCCTTGATCCAGATCAGTCCATGGTCCAGATCAGTCCTTGGTCCAGATTAGTCCTTGGTCCAGATCAGTCCATGATCCCGATCAGTCCTTGGTCCAGATCAGTCCATGGTCCAGATCAGTCCTTGGTCCAGATTAGTCCTTGATCCAGATCAGTCCATGATCCCGATCAGTCCTTGGTCCAGATCAGTCCATGATCCAGATCAGTCCTTGGTATCATGTAGAACCTGTTGAGAACTCACTCTGTGTATTTTTCAACAAGCACCTGAATCATTTATTATTGAGTTACATGCAAATATGTTAAAAACAGCTTCTTTCTCACAACGATGAAGTGTTCCTGGATCCAGATCCCCCCAAAAATCTACCCACTTCTTCGTTGGACCAGTTCTGACCTTTCCTGAAAATTTCCTTGAATTCCATCTAGAAGTTTTTGAGTGATCCTGCTAACAGCTAACAAACCCTGTCTACAACATGACCTCAGTGGAGGGAATAAAAACCTGTAAATACTCATGACATCATATTCCTCCAGTTCTACAACATGTTTAATAGAACAAGAGTTCTGATTTAAAGCTGTGATTTAAATGTCAGGCAGTGGTTCAACATCTGGCCAACAACAGAGGCTGTTGTTATAAAAGCAACATGAAGAGGATCATCACAGGATTTTCAGCAAACACACTTCAGTCTCATTAATGTCTGTGCAGATCTTAATCTGATCCGTTCAGCTGCTCGGGGTCATCAGTACACCAAACATAGTGAAAGATGTCTAACAAGCTGAACTTCTCTTCACTCTGAAACACTGGAGTCAGACGGCCGTGCAGGTGAAGTGACCACAAGATTTATCATCTACCGAGTCTTTCCTTTGCATCTGGAGAAGCTGATGGAACCAGAGACCCAAACAGGAAGCTGATGCAGCAGGTGAGTGAAGAACCAGATGTTTGTTTCCAGGTGAAGGTGTGGTGGTGTTGTAAAGGTTCCTGATTATCAATAACAAGCAGAGATAAGTCAGAATGAGGGAGTTATTCCTGACACCTGATTTCTCAGTCAGACTCAAACAATAAATCTGTCATAAAATAGTCATAATTATCATATTTGTGCCCCAATCATGTTCTGTGTTTCCTGTCGTGCATCATGCCATTCACCTGTCTCTCTAATCACCCCCACATGTGTCACCTGTGTGTCCCAGTCCGAGTCCAGCCCCCTGATCCTCATCAGGTTCTTGTGTTTCATGTGTCAAGTCGGTTCTAGTCTAATTATCTTTATATGATTATTAAAGTTATGTTTTGGATTTACTCCTGCCTGTCTACCTGCTGCACCCCTGCTTTTAGATCCACCACACCACAGACAGGTTGGTGTAAGTAAACATCACAAACAAAAGGCACGTGCATTCCTGCTCATATGAAGTAAACCCTAACAGACAGGGAGGGACAGGAAGTCCTCATATAAACACAACCTCGGACCAACAGAGACAGAGACACAGATATATAAATCTGGTCAAACATTAGAGGCACCTGAAAGAATAAAAACACGATGAGAAACAGGTGAATATTTAAAACTGAGTCAAACCCTCACAAAGTCAGAGATGTTAACAATAACACTGAGATAGTTCAGGAAAATGTTCATGTCACCATCAGTTAGTCAAAAAACAACAAACTGGAAAACACGTGCTGAAACATCCATTAATGGATCAATAGAAATTGATTTGTTGTCTGAAACTGATCAATATTCAGATTTGGAGTGTTTATATGGGTGTGTCCTCTTAATAACGTTATGGTGGCTGTAAATGTGGGGCAGAGAGAGAGAGAGAGTTGTTTGGCTACACCGTGGGTCACGTGGCTGGTCTGGATGTTCCGTTAATCCACCCTCCTCCTCCTCCTCCTCATTATCTTCATATTTAAATCCAACCTGAAGTCTGAGAATGTTTGAAGAACCTGTAACTAACCTGGAAACAGCCTCTTCCATTCAGCCACTCTTCGTTTACGCACAACTATGACGCACATCGCTGCTCTTCTTCCTCTCCTTTTAACATCATCACTCCTGGGCAGCACCTCCGCACAAGCCTCCTTCTTCTGCTCCTGGACCAAAGTTTTATCAAATGACGAACTGCACTACAGTTTCCTCAGGAGCGACCCCCAGCAGAGCCCCGCCTCGGTGCGCCTGTACCACAGCTCCTGGTCCGCTGATCACATCTTGCTGGGCTGCACCTGGACCGAGGACGCAGCTGTGATCCGGAGCTATTTATCCCTGTGCCGGGAAAACGCGCAGGAATTTTCCGATCACCCAAATAAAAATGTAGATTTGGAACTATTATTTGAGGCCGAACATTGTGTCTCACTGGCATCTGGGAAACTCCTGGAGCGCACAGGGAGGAGAGACGCAAGAAGCGTCGGGGGTCGAGGAGGAGATGAGATGCCAGAGGTCAGGATCCATCCGCGCGTCAGACGCGCAGTCATAGTCCCGGGGACTCTGTGGTGCGGTGCAGGAAACAAAGCGCCTTCATATGCAGATCTGGGTGAGTGGGTCAATAAACACAGATTAATTTATTAGTCACATATTTAACAAGACCTTTTCAACTTAAGTACTCTTAAAAGGTTTTAAATTGTTGCCGTAGAAATACCCCCCCCCATTCCTTCCCCTTTCTGAATTTACTTTGGTTTAACAACATTTGATTGATTGATTGATTGATTGATTGATTGATTGATTGATTGATTGATTGATTGATTGATTGATTGATTGATTGATTGATTGATTGATTGATTGATTGATTTCAGACAAAGTTGCACTCTCTGAAGTCAAATGTAAAGGTTGCAGGTGTCATAATAAAAAAGTATCCCACATTGTGCGGAAACTATAAAAGCCCTTGATATTGATGATGATATTGATGATGATATTGATGATGATATTGATGATGATATTGATGATGATATTGATGATGATATTGATGATCATGATGAACTTGTGTGAAAAGCCATGATGCATTTGGGAAATAGAAATCTTGTGAAAGATAGTTGTAACTCAATAATTCATCGATTCTTGAACATCTCACATATAATTTGTAGAAAACAACTCAGATATTGTGAATCTTTAACTCTGTGTGTGGTTAAAAGATTCTCTTTGATCTGTATTTGTAAGAGTTTAAATTCCTATATTTATTCACAGATTTCAAGTCATCAATAATATGATGGGAGTGTAACAGACATGAAACTTGGAGATTTATTTATCCAACCTGTGCAGCTGAAAGCAGTTTATTTAACCTGTTACTGACTTGTAAGATGTAAAACTCAAATAAAACTAAAAAAAAAAAAATCAATGACAAAAAATTCAAATACATTCAAATACAAACTCCCTTGAAGGTTTTGAAACGTTTTCTGACTTATAGAGTATAACGACACGCCTCACAAGCTGTTTCCTGTTTCCCGCACACGGTTACACCTCAAAGCAAGAGTAAATAAACTCTTATTATTATATTAATTAATAATTAATTAATTATTGTATTAATTAACAGTTTGTGTTAATAATTCATTTTCCTGGTTTATTCATGACGTTTCAGTCCTCAGCATCATGTCTTGTCTGTATTTGTATTCTAGGAGTTTTCTCTGACACAGACAGCTGCTGCCGGGAACACGACCAATGCAAACACAGTATACCATCCTTTCAGAAGCAGTTTGGTATTTTCAACAGCAACATCTTCACGCTGTCTCACTGTGACTGTGATAACAAGTAACCACCTTCTTTCATCTCACATCCAGTCCAAATCAGCCTCACTGAACTATATTAATACTGATTACATCATGTTTTAAAGGTTTCGCAACTGCCTTAGGGAGGCGAACGACAGCATATCTGAAGTAGTAGAATATACCTTCTTTAACCTGCTGAAGATGCACTGCTTCACTCTCTCACACCAGTTTCAGTGCACAGAGAGAAACTGGTTTGGAATGTAAGTGGAACTGAGTTTGTTCTGCTTGTATGTGAATGTAGGAACTTCTAATGGATTTATTCAACAACATTCATTATTCTTGTCTTAAACAGTGTGTGTTGGACAAATAAATCAGATCATGTAATCAAAGTCTTTAAATTTGTCTGAACACCTGAAAATAATCTGAATATGTATTTAATAAATGATCTTGAACTTTTTGTTAAGTTGTTAGTTTGAAACCAGCTGGTTAGTATTTAATATATTAATATATATAAATATATTAAACATTAGCAATATATGATATGTATAGGAGAACCTTCCTGTCTACAGCTAGAACCCTCTACAGGAGATCCTTCCCGTCCACAGCTAGAACCCTCTACAGGAGATCCTTCCTGTCCACAGCTAGAACCCTCTACAGGAGATCCTTCCCGTCTACAGCTAGAACCCTCTACAGGAGATCCTTCCCGTCCACTACTAGAACCTTCTACAGGAGATCCTTCCCGTCCACAGCTAGAACCTTCTACAGGAGAACCTTCCCGTCCTGCAGTTCTGTCAGGTTTCTCATGTTTTGTTTTTGTGGTTTTGATGAAGGATTTTACCTTCTGTCTTGATTGACAGGTGTAAAAAGACTGAACTTGCTCTGTATGCTGATGTCCAACCACCAGTTGAGTCTCTCCAGCCCAGAACCTGCATGAACAGCTCCTGCTTTAACTCCTCTACACCTGCAGAACACCTGGAGAACATCGCATTAGATCAGCTCATGTCCAACACTGTGACAACCTCCACGGTCCAACCCTCTTTAACCAACATGTCCTCCATCACTGCTGCTGCTCATGTCCCATCAGAGGGACCAACCCAGTCAGTGACTGAGAGGAAAGATGAGCTGGAGAACACTTTACTGCTCAACCATCATGTGACTCTTCCATCCAACAGCATCACAGGTGTGTAACATCTGACATCATCAGTCAAGTTTAACAAGTGATTTATTATCAACACTGATCATCTGTCTTTCACAGTGAAGACGTCATGTGACGTTTATAAAGACCTTGATCGATGTCAAAGAAAAATCCTTCCCCAGCAGCGGAAGTTTGGTCTCCAGAACACCGAGCCCAGGACGCTGTACCACTGTAACTGTACCACCAGGTAAATCAGTAAGCTGTCATCCAGACGAGGGATGAATCACACCATGTCCAGAATACACACACATATCGAACCAGACTGAAACTTATCAGCTGTGATATTTACAGAGACCCAGTGATCATCGTGCACTCACCTTTGATTCTGTGTGTTCTGGGTTAAATAAATGATGTGAGGTTATATAATCAGCTGCACAAGCAGCAACAGCATGACATTTCCATAATGTCATATTTACACAGTCTCATTGTTTGTTTGTTTGTTTGTTTGTTTGATGACGTGCTGCATGGTTCTTTTTTTGGCCTTTATGTTGATATCTGACATTTGACCGTCTGTCCTTTTTAGATTGTTCCAAAGTTTGGCTCAACAGAGACAGCTGACCAAAGTGCAGGCTGTCCTACTTGGACAGGTGTCTCAGTCCTGCTTCCTGCCTCAGGACTGCAAAGGAAGCAACAGGTCAGTATTAAATTAAATCATTTAATTAGTTTATCATTACATGGCAGCTGTGGCCCCGGGGCCTGATGCAGTCATGGAGGTACATAGAAAGAAACACTCCACAGTCATAAGTGTTTATTTTAGCTGGTTACAAGTCATTATTTAAAGATCTGGATGGTGATGTAACACCAGCAGGATGATTAAAAGATTTAAATGTTTTTATTTCATCTTGGTGAAATTCACTGCGTCACTGAGATCATGACAGTCACTCTGGTTAGTTTGGTGTCATCGTGATGTAAAAGCAGAGTCTCCACTTTCATTCTTTTTCAGAAAAGTTTTTATATTTTCCCCCAAAAATATTAATTTTAAAAAAAGGTCAAATTAGGGCTCTATATTAAAAGTGAAATTGTTTTAACAGACAAAAATTTAGGCTGCACGGTGGTGCAGTTAGAGCTGTTGCCTTGCAGCAAGAAGGTCCTGGGTTCAAATCCCAGCTGTGACCTTTCTGCATGGAGTTTACATGTTCTCCCTGTGCATGGTGGGTTTTCTCCCACAGTCCAAAAACATGCAAGAGGTTCTTGGCAACTCTAAATTGTCCCTAGGTGTGAGTGGTTGTGTGTCCCTGTGATGGACTGGTGATCTGTCCAGGGTGTCCCCCACCTCTCAACCAAAGACTGCTGGAGACACCAGCTCCCTGAAAAGGAACAAGCAGGTTTAGAAACTGGAATTTGTTTTTAGCAACATACTTTAAAAAGTCAGAAAAACAACAGAAAATGTTCTGAAATAAAGAATTAACATTCTGAAAGATCATACTTTCATTTTTTTCTTTCAGTTTCAGAAGAAATTGATTAGTTCAGAAAACAAATTGTAAAGTTCTTTGATCTTCAGCTTTCAGCACCACAACTTACATTCTTTGCTGTTTTTCTTGCTTCTTTGTAGAAATATTTCTGGTTTGTGACTAAAAAATGAACCAAAACTTCAACAATCAGCAGTTAGACAACAAAAATCAGTTGGTTTTAACATCATACATCAGTTACTTATCAGTGGTTTAATGTACATTGAGAACATGTTTGAACTCTGTTGTTGGTGAATTTAATAAAAGCTACTATTTCAAATAACAATACTTAGACTAAAACAGGAACTACACAAAATATGGAGTCCTGACTGAGAGAGGAAGAAGGTCTTTAGACACTGAACAAATAGTCCAGATCTTATAGGTGAAACAAGACTTACTATTTACAAACAGCATCCTCAGTTCACAAATAGTTAAAAAGTGTAATTTAAAAGAAGATGATGTAACCTAACAGTAAATATACCTCTCACTGTTTCTTAAAATCTGTTATTTCCATCAAATTCCCTTCCTTCAATCTTTAAAACACTGAAGTTGGTTTGTAAATAAACTGTAAATCATGTAGTGATTTGTGTGTATTTAGTAATTCAAAAAGTTTCTGGTGCCTTTTAGAACATTTTCAGTTCACAACAGTTAGATGGATTCAGGTTTGAACAGGAGCTGCTCTCAGAGTCTCAGGATTATAAAACATCTATC
The DNA here is from genome assembly GCA_006937955.1 of Pachypanchax playfairii. NCBI lineage: Eukaryota > Metazoa > Chordata > Actinopteri > Cyprinodontiformes > Aplocheilidae > Pachypanchax > Pachypanchax playfairii. The sequence continues at coordinate 561,757 of SSNP01000059.1, read as the reverse complement.
AGCATATTTTACTTACTGTCTGTGTTTTGCATGTTTAACTTTAATCTTAAAGTCACCAGAGAAAAAAGCAAAACTTCCAGAACTCACTTTCTTCTTTATTCAGCAGCTGTGCTCCAGTTGTTGTGAAGGCGGAGCTTCAGGGGCTGGAACCCTGGAGTCTGGCAGAGATGGAAGAGCAGCGCCATCTACTGGTGGTCAATCTAAAGGTTAGGAGTCCAAACATGAGAACAAAGAGAAAAATCCGACGTGTTAGGCTCTTTAAACTGTGCCAGAGGATGACTCGAACCATTCAGACTACACGAAGTCCCAAAACACAGCAGCCAGCTGTCAGGACGATGACTCTCAACTGAAGGTTAAAAACTGTGAAAAGAAAACAAACACAAAATAAAAGTGTTAAGCCTTGAAACTGCAGAATGATTAAACTGTATTCAAAGCTAAAAGACTTAATTTATGAAAAAGGTTCAGTTTTTGTGGGCTGTTTGTTCTGAATTTCCTTTATTTTATTGTTTAAACTCTATTTATTTGTGATCAACAACAGACACTAATGCAAGAAGCATTATTTCATATTTTAGACGAAAAATAACAAAAACTCGCTACAACAAGAACTGGAGTTAGAATAATTCTATACTAGTAATAATTAATTATTTTTTATCCAAAACAACAAAAAAATGACTTATTATTATTATGCAGTATGTATTTTACAGTCATCTCCGATACTGAATGCTTTTGCACTAATATGTATTTACTTTGTTAGTATTCAGGATGTTGTAGCACCTGAGTTCATTGAGGTCATCTGTAGTATTTTGTGTTGCTGATGTCTCAGCACACGTTGCACTTAGTGTTTGTAGAGATTCTTCTGCTTGTGAATTTGTCAGGATTTTGTTTTTACTGTTGCATTAAAATAAAAAGAACTTGTATATATCTGTGTATATGTATAAAAATGTACTATATGAAGTGAGACACAAACATGTAAATAAACATAGACAAGTAAGTGATGAATAATAATAAAACAAATATTTTTGCTGCTCTGATTTAAAACAGAATAATTTTTAAAATGAACAGTTTATTTGAACGTCCTTGTATTAGAAGTTTATTTAAAGTAAATCTTTAGACATTTTAATTCTGGAGCTCTTTGTACAAACATGTGCAAACGGAGTCTCTTGTTGTTTTAAATAAACATTTAAAATAGTTCTTATTGTTTGACTGTTTTTTTTTTTTATCAACCAAATAAAAATTCCATCCTATTTTCTACTTCTTTACCGTTTTAATTTTTTTGTTTTTATTGTTTTATTTTTTTGATGGAAGGTCATGTGATCTCCATCCTAACGAGCGCTGCGCGTGCAGCTCTGGTGTCATGAGAGTCTGTCAGGTAACTCAACTCCTCTGATGTCATGAGCTGCAACTGAAACCCCGCCGCAGCCTTCAGCCGTGGACCCGACCGGATCCCCGCCTCTCACCGGACAGGATCGGCTGCGGGGAACATGGCGCATTCACGTCTGAGTCATTTCCACGAAGGAAAACTTTAGAAGGTCTCCACGAGAGAAGTTCAGCTTTATATCTTGTCTTTAGATAATCGGCAACAGATTTCCGGACTGTTTCTGGGGCTTTTCAGTCCGGATTCAGGACTGCAGCTGCGGGATCAAAGTTACCGGATTTAGCGGAGATGGAAAAGCCCAGAACGAGGAAAGAGAAGGTGAGTGAAAAAAACATCAGCTGCGATCCGTGAAAGCTCCGGTTACCCCAAACAAACAGGTTCCTCTCAGCTCTGGATGTGTGGACATCCTGCAGGGTTTATCTGAAACGTGAGGAAGGAGCTCACACGCACGCACGCATGCATGCACACACGCACACAGGCTCACGTGAGGCTGAAGGAAACCGGACTGCAACCTGAACACCTCGTCTGTACCTGACAAGTGGTTCTGAAACGAACTTCTTTAAAAAGTCCATCAGCTTTTGTCCTGAGCAGAAGAAACATGCAGGTCACGTGGGCAAGTTATCAGAATAATTAGAAAAACTTTGTTTAAAAATTATATATATTATAAGCTGAAATGTGACTTTTCTCACCTGATATAATAAAAGTTTTGGGAAAAGCGTAAAGGTCAATGTTCTGAGCTGATCAGGAAAAGTAGCTAAAGACATCTAGAATATTACGGAAACTTTTTATTAATTGATGTTTTTCTTCCTGATAAAATTATAGAATTAATATTTAGTTTTTAGTCTGTTTTCTAAAATGTAAACATAAGTCTTTCCAGCACTGACAGAGTAAATACAATGTTTTACAGATAAAATGAGTGTTTTCATAAACATATACAGTTTTTATTAATATTCTGACAAGTTCAAAGTAAACAATAATTAAAGAATATTTAGACCAGTACTTTATTTACCAGAGTTTATGGAGTTTTTCTTCTTTAAATTAAAACATTTCCTACTTTTTGCAGGTTAATATTGTGATTATATAAATACAACACAGTGGTGTGGTGGTTGCTGCTGCTGCACGAAGGTCTTCAGTTTGATTCTTTTGTGCAGATCTTTCTTTAAGGAATTTAAATATTCATCCTGCTTTTCTCACCTCTCTGCTCACAAACACAAACCACTGCTGCACACTCGTCTTTATGTAAATGGCTTTTACTGACAACATATTTATGAACTAACAGTTAAAGTCCTCAGTAATAGACTTTTATCTGTCTGATATGAACATCAGAAACAACCTGGTGAAGGTGCAAAGTTGAACTTTTACATGAAATCTGGAATTTTAACTGAAATTCATGCTCTCGCTGCTGAAGAGAAGAAGTGTGTGTCTGGGTGGAGTGTAGAGGATGCCGGACGTGATGCAGCACAGTATGTTAGATTTTTGTTTCCAGCATGTGGATAACGGCAGCTGAGGTCTTTTAAATGACGGTTTTCATGTCAATATAAGTTGTTAATATATTTAAATATAAACACAACTTTCCAACTCCATCAAATCATAAAAGTTTTCCAAGAAAAAGCAACTGGACTGGAGAAATGTCCTTTCTGCCACCCTGCAGCTCCTCTTTAGTTTTTTAAGATCTTCATTTCTCCATGGTATTGAACGTTTGCAGGTCGCGAGCGGATTGAAGCCGGCTGTTAAAATCATTCACGATACAATCACAGGAGGCAGGTTAAAAACCTGCAGCCTCTTCAGGGGTTAGATGATGCTTCCTGACAGTTCTCATCTCCCGCTGGATAAAACTGGTGATATTTAAAAACACGCAGTAGTGGTCAGAGACAGACAAGTCAACAGCAGAGGACACACTGGTGGACAGGCCATACGTGATGACCAAGTCTAGAGTGTGTCCCCCCCGGCTGCATGACGTGTTGCGTAAAATCCATATAATTCAAAATATTTTAAAAATCTGTTGAAAAAGGATCTAAAAGTTTATCTATATGTAGATTAAATTCACATTTCATAAGAGTTGTGCAAAATTGATAAAAACTTATTCTTGAATAAAAATGCATTCTTTTTCAGTGATCTATAAACGGAGACACATAGAATCAGAGAAGAGCTAAAAACACATGCAGCATATTCAAAAGTAGTAAAATGATCAAATAAAACAAGGTTAGGAGAAAGGGTAGATGAACTTATAAAAGCAGTTCCGCCTCCTCTCTGGTTACTCCTTGTTGAGAAAGAAAAGTTAAAATGTGGTGGCGAGGCCTCCAGCCGAGGCGTCTGCACTCAGCCATGTCTCAGTTAAAAATAAAGAATGAAGATTATGATCTAAAATCAAGTTATTTAACATTTAAATGTGCCATATTAATAGTGGTTGGAGTGAGTTTATAGTTAGCTGCAGGCGGGACCTTTGATAGCTGTTTGAGATTATTTAGGTTGCATTTGTTCAGTTTCTGATTAATTGTTTGCTTTCTGCTAATAATAACAGGTATGAATGAAGTAGGGCGTGGTCCAAGTCCGGTATGTGAGTTACTGCTAAAATCTGGGCTGAGTTTATAGGCGCAGGGACCAGGTGGACATCAGGATGTGGTGGAAGGGGCAGAGAGGGCAACACACTGACTCACTAGTAAATGCTTTGTGAGATTCACTCCTGCAGTAACGCATGTAAAATTCTTTCTTCCAGAACTGACTCTGTGACCCGGTCCAACAAAAGCTCAGGGAGTAGTGAGACAGGACACAGTTAAAGGAAGTGTGTGTTTGCTGGTGATCTTGTAAGAGGACTGGAACAGGATATTCATGTTGTGTTCCTGTTGCTGTTCTTCTGACATGAACTTGAACTCTTCAGTGTGTAAATTCTTCCACATACACCAACGTCTGGTTTTTCTGAGTGGATGTTCTGATTTTGAAGACACTGAGTTTGAGAGTTTTAGGAGAGGAAGGTTGTCCCGTTCTGGTCTGATACAGGATTCTAGCTGCTCAGCTGTCCTGGTCTTTGTGGTTTCATGATGCTCCAGATGTTTTCTGATGGTGAAAAATCTGGACATCAGGCTGGACTCTCCTCCTGTGTGTTGTTGTGATGGATGTAGTATGACGTTTAACATTGTCTTGCTGAAATATGCAAGACCTTCACTAAAAGAGATGTTGTCTAGAGACACACACACACACACACACACACACACACACACACACACACTCACACACACACACAAGTGTGTTTTGTTATCCTTATGGGGACCGTCCATTGACTTCCATTGATTTTAGTAACTAGATTTATACCTAACCCAAACCCTTTTCCTAACCTTAACCATTACTGATCTATAACTAACCCTAAGACTAACTAAAACTCTATTCACACCATACCTATAAACCTAACCCCTAACCCTAAAAAGGGGAGTCCCCCTCATGGGGACAAGGCTTCGGTCCCCACAAGAACCCTCGGACCCCAGAAAGATAGTAAAAGTCAGGAAACTGGTCCTCAGGAGGTCAGAAATACAAACCCACACACACACACACACACACACACACACACACAGTCAGAGATGCTTTTGAACTGTGTGCTAAGCGGTTCTGCAGGATGCAGAGTCCTTGATAGCGCTGGGTTAAAAACTCAGCTGGGGGCTTTTTTCATTGTTTCCATGTTGTCACTGTACATGTGTTGGGTTTCTACAGGGACACCAGCTTCCTCCCACATACTAAAAACATGCATGTTAAGTTGATTGGTCTGTCTAGGCTTTGACCCCCCTTTTGCCCAATAACCTCTGGAGATGAGCATCGCCCGACAGATGGAGTGTTTGTATTAATCACTTTTAGTAATCATGAGAAAAGTTAAAGGTATAGTATGTAATAATGTTACAGGTAAATACTCACTACAGTCTAATCTCCTCTAATGATGAAAATAAAGTCACATTATAACTGATATGGATCTCAGTCAGCTGGGTGGTCTCTAGTTTCTGGTCTGGACCAGAATCATTATTTACACGTCCAGACTTCCTGGTTCTATAACGAATCACATGTGAGTCTGCAAGGCTGCCAAGTCTTCAACACAAGCAGCTGGAATTCAACAACGACAGCAGTAAAAAGTAATAAACAACCGCATCTTTCCAACTGATCAGCCGAGTTGCACGTAATGGGGCGTTCAAACACACTTAGGAAAACTCAACGCTGAACCAATAGACCTTCAGACATTCCCAAAAACTGAACAAATACAAGAGAAACTAAATGAGGATCAACATCAGAACTGGCAACCCAACAGAAACATCATGGAGGGGACGGGGAGTGGCTGAGAACAGATGTTTTTTTTCTACATGAACTGCAGGACTCGGGTTTGACAACAAGGTCTAATTCTTACATACTGTAACTTTAAAACCGCTACAGCGTTTTAGTTTTAGCACATCAGTGTGTGGAGGGTTAAAAACTGAGATGAAATGAACAATGTGTGTTTGCTGTGTTAGTGTATATTTATTGAAGACTGTGAGGTGAAGGCTGATTGTTCTGTTTGAAGTATTTAAAAAAAAAAAACTTTTAACATCTCTGTTGTTGTTTATCTTTTCACACATGTGAGACGTCAGAGCATCGTTTGCTACATTACAGTTTCCAGCAGCTGATTTCAACTTGGTCTTTTAGCTTCTTCAGGCTTTTTTACATCAGTAAAAAACACTGTGATGAATCTGGAGGCTGAAAGAATCTTTTCAGTCTGCATATTTGAACAGTTCTGTGTGTGTGTGTGTGTGTGTGTGTGTGTGTGTGGGTTTGTATTTCTGACCTC
>SSNP01000059.1:548966-555026 GCA_006937955.1 Pachypanchax playfairii | reverse complement strand
CCAAGATGCTTTAACACATTGTGCAAATGAGGCTTCTCCATTCAGTGTCTTAAACTGCTAACAAAGTTGTTTTGTTTGTTTACAAGTTGTACGTCCAGGCCCTGAGCTGCATGGTGCCCCAGGCGAAAAAGGATTTTGGCGCCCCCTACTGCCCAGAACAGAAACAACGTAACTCAATAACTGGATTACATTGCAAAAAATATTTATTTATTCTAAAATAAACAGTATAGATGATATATATTTAATTATTACTTATTTTGCTCTTTACATGAGATGAATGGTGTGTCCAACAGTTTGTTTAAAAAAAAATTAAATACAAATTAAAAAAAAAGGGAGAATTTGGCGCCCCCTCCAGCAGAGAGCGCCCTAGGCAATTGCCTCGTCTGCCTATGCCCAGAACCGTCCCTGTGTACGTCTGTAAGTTGTGTTAATGTCAGTCATGTATCTATACTCAACACTTTCAGCTATTGTTTAGGTGAATTATTTTACTGATGCAGTTTTAATTACACGGCCTGGCCAACACAAAAGTTCCCATGAAAAAAAAGGATCACACACTCTAATATTTGCTTGAACATCTTCAGCTTTGACTACAGCACGTGTTCACTGTGACATTGTTCAGATTAGCTTCTGCAGAGTCACAAGATTTATTTCATCCAGTGTTGCATCCATTTTTCACCTCTTACATTGAGGATGATCGAGTCTGACCCCTGTGCAAAGCTTCTTCAGCACATCCCAAAGGTTCCCCATGGTGGTTCAGGTCTGGACTCTGTGGTGGTCCATGTGTGAACATGATGTCTCATGTTCTCTGACTCACTCTGTCACACTCTGAACCTGATGAATCCTGCATCGTGTCATCAGGGAAGAAACAATCCATAGATGGAATCACCTGGTCATTCAGTATATTCAGGTAGTCAGCTGACCCCCTTCTTTGATCACATCCTGTTTCCTGTTGCTGAACCTGGACCTGACCAACTGCAGCAACCCCAGATCATAGCCCCGCCCCCACAGACCTGTACAGTAGCACTAGGCATTATGGGAGCATCACCTCATCTGCCTCTCTTCTTACCCTGATGCACCATCACTCTGGAACAGGGTCAGTCTGGACTCATCAGACCACGTGACCTCCTTCTGTTGCTCCAGAGTCTTTATGCACCCTAGGATACTGAAGACTTTTTTCCAGTTAGCCTGATCACAAACCTTCCAGATTTAATCATGCGTTGGACGGTTCTGAAACCAGTTTTAGTAGTTTTTACAATCTCCTTAGATGTTTTCTCTGCTTGATACTGATGATCTGACCTTCTCCCACAGACTAACATTCTTTCTACGAGTCTTTGGTGGTTTTAGAAATAAGAAGCAGCTCATTGCACCTTTTGGGGTTAAATAACTTGTTCCCAGCTGAAAGATAATCACCAGGTAGTAATTATCCAATAGGAGGCTCCTACCTGTTTGCTGCTCAGGTAGTGTATTAAAGGGACATTTACTCTTAAATCACCAAACTTCAACCTAATTAACTTGTATTTTTATAAAACATGCCAACAATATTTAAATATATTTGTCATCCTCTTGAAGTTGATCTCATTTAAACAACTCAGGGGTCGTCACTTGCATCATTGTCTCTTTGACCACATATGACACTTTAAACCAGCAGGTGAACTCTTCTCCTGGGGGTACTGATAATATGAAACTAAAGCTTTGTAAACATGGAAGCTGCTAATAATGAAGAACTCACAGTTTTATTCCAGCAATACAAATATATCTGTAATCTAGAAGTTCCAGTTGTTAACCCAGAGCTTAAGGAATCATATTGTCAGAATATATTAAAGTAGTAAAGTAACTGATGATATCTTTAATCAGAATAAAGTAAACTGGACATTATGAAGGTTCACCTCAAATGATTCAAGCACTTTTTCATCTGTGTCAGTAGATAATGCTGCAGCAACTTGTTCAGCCTTATTTTAATTAGATAAATACTGATTTTAATGATCTGAGTGGTCACACAGTTTTACATTGTCATGCTTGGTATTGATTTTATTTCTGTTTATTGTATCAAATTATATCTTGTGTTTTAATGCTCATTTTTTCTCACCGGCTTTTTCTCTCTCTATCTTCCTCTTCAGTTTTTTCTTTTTGGCTCTCGCTCCACCAGCAGAATCACCAACCCTCAGTCTTTACCCTCCTCTTCCTCACCTGCACTCACTTCAGCCTCTGAGGGGAAGAGTGCAGATCGGCTGTCTGGTTTGTGCCCCGCCATCCTGAACAAAGCTGAATTCCTGGAGTGCGTGCGCCGCAGTAACCAGGCCTGCCAGCAGGGGGAGTTTGCACTGGCTGTGCGCCTCTACACAGAAGCTCTTTCTGCTGATCCACAAAACTGCATCCTGTACAGTAACCGCTCAGCAGCGTATCTAAGACTTGGTCAGTACAGCGTGGCTCTGGACGACGCAATCAAAGCTCGACTCATCAACCCCAAATGGTCCAAGGTAAGAGGTCTGACCTTTGGTGACCTGTCAGTGCTCAATCACATGCTTCAGATGAGAGTGCAGAGCAGGGAGTGTTTGGAACAGAAGGATGGCTGTGTGTCTGAATTGATTCTAAATGGTTCTATTGGAGCCGCTGCCTGGTGGAACGCGCCGTGTCTCGGCTTCATATTTGTTATTATGTAAACAACAATGTTCACTACAGTTTTATACAGTAATTAATTTATTTAAAGCACATCTGTCAGACAGAAGCTCAAACACACAGATGTTTACTGTCCATGGAAACTAAACCTCAACCAACTCGTTGCTAAGTTAGAAGTAAATGAAAAATCAGAGTTGTTCTTGAAGCGTGCGCTTTAGGAGGGTAAAGTAGTTTCACACGTAGAACAGGAAGTCCTTTATACAGGAGATATGAAGAACTGAAAAGACCTGGAGGTGAAACGTCTGAGCTCAGGGATCATCCTCCTTTATGAAGGTGTTGCTGTGTGCGCTCTGTGATGTGGGCGGGGCTATGAAGAGACTATAAGTTATATACTGCAGCATTAACTGACACACTGGCTGAAAGAAAACAGAAATACCTGATTTAGAATTTATGTCTCTACTATGAGTTTTTAAAAGATTTTGACAGTTAAAAAACTAGAAAAAACTCCTAAACTTACTCAATTAAACTGTGATTGTTAAAAAATTGTTTTAAGAAATGTCTGTTCCGTTATATAAAGTCTAACTAGGATGATGTTTCTACTCTGGAGTAGAGTCGTACCTGAGCTGCAGAGTCTATGGAAACATCTATTTTAGTTTTTAGATTTTTTACACACATTGTAAAATGTACCAAAACTCAGAGCTTATTAAAAGCGCAGAGTTTGATCTTTTGTCACTTAAACAGCATATAATAGAAATGTTTTTGCTGTTTGAACAAACAGATTTTTTGTTTCTGCTCTGTTAAATTCCCAGAACTCGTCTGGCAGATGCTCTTTCTGTAATTTGGCTACTTTTATGATCGTTAAAAATTATTTCTATGTTTTGACTTAATAGGATTCACGCTGCATTTTACAGCTTAATGTTAATCTCATGCTGTAAGATCTGAACAGACAGCTCACATGCAAAACTCATCATAATTACACATTCCTGCAAATATGCAACGTGTGGTGATGAAGAGATCGATGGGGACGGACCGGATCACAGCAGTTACACTGTCATTGATTACATTGATTATATGATATCACTGATTTGCATGTTTCTGTGTATATGCACAAACTTAAACATTACTATGAAAAGCTCACTAACAACAAGCAGGGCTGTTGTTTGCAGACTGGTTAGCTTTTATTATCTGACATCACATGTTAACATTGACTTCACACACGAGTGTTTCATTTTCATTTGTTGTTTCTTCTTTGAAGTTTCTTTTATTGTAAAAGAAATTGATTTAGTTTTTGAGCTGCACAGGGTTTTATAGCTCCGCCCCCTGATATTTGATTGACCTATCCCATTAACATCATGTTCCTGACTCCCAAATTCCAGTATCTTTTTTGGGGGTCCCACAATATTGGAGCTTGTTACTCGGTGGTATCAGAACATATAGTCTTACTCTTAAAAACTCGTAGACTTTCTTTCTTTGTAGTTTATTTCCCTCGAACACTAATGAGTTTAAATCTGACCTGCAGCTTCCTGACACCACCTCTAATTAGACCTGCTGTAGGGATGAACTAGTTACCAGCTGTATTGATTACCTTATTCTAGTTCGAACTGCCATCATAACATTTATTTACAGTAAAAACCCATTTATCATGATTCTATTTTTACCAGCTTATTCTTTGATGATGAACACACAAAGGTGTGAAAGATTTGGAAAAGCTTGATAGTTTTATGGCTTGATTTTGAAACTGTTGGTTAAAGATGCTAAAAAGTTTAAACTACACCAGAAGAATTAAAATATGAACATGTTCCCCAGTTACACTGGTTCATTAAAGCATCAGTGTCTTTAATTAGTATGAGTGTGTTTTGGGGGGAAAACCCACAAACAGCTTTAGATTTAAAATCAAATTTGAAGTTTAGAATTCAGGCTTCTGTGAATTCAGACACAAATCTGCTGAATTAGTGAGAATTAAATTAATAATGAATAGTGAAAAAGAACATTCTTAAAGAGTCCCTTCCATTAAAAACAGTTTTTCTGAGGTTTCTGTTGAATATTTTAGCTCCACAGGTGTTCTTACCTTCATAGTGGGTGAAAACAGGTCAACAACTTCTCTTTCAGTTTTAATCTCTCAAACTACGCAGGTGGTGATAAAACCCGAGTTCTCCTGAGTTCTAACGGCCTGTATCTGTTTCATCACAACTCCTTTGTTCGTTAGTATTCATCAGCTCCTGCAGTTGAAACCACGCCTAGCATGCTGCTAGCTAAAAGCTGTTAGCATAAGACGTAACAAACAGGAAGAGAGAACGTCTGATGCTGCCATGCGCAGCGGGGCAGGAAACAGTATACCTTGCTCTCATAGGCTAGTTTGTTAGCCAATCAGAGTCCAGCAAATTCAAATAATGAATATGAACAAACTGCTGCTCGAAGCCTGACAGAACCAGACAAATCTTCACACAGACAGATTGAGAGTTCTGTTAATCAGTGTTTCCTGACGTTTTTAGATATAAAATGTTTCATATTACTGGTTAATACTTAAGAAATAACCACAAAGTCCTGAATATGTATGAATTGACTCTTTAATACTTCTGAGGTTCTGCTGGAATAATCTGAAAACACTTTTGTAAATTCTGAGTATTTCTGATTTTTTTTATGACAACCATAAGTTTCCAGACTTTTGCTAAAGAAACATTAAGCCTTTACAAAACTTAGAATGATACAAGGTGTTTTTAAAGAACATCCCAGAGAAGCAGATATTCAGACTTTACCTCACTCACACAATAAAGAGCAAAGAAACAGGAAACTTATTTCAATCCACTCAGAGAGTTCTTGTCCAGACTGCATGTGTCTGGACAGTTGGACCCAGTCCAGCTTCACTAACTTCCTTTCTGTGGGACAGAGAATGGACGGAAGTGGAGTTTGGGTGTGTTTCTGAGAGCGTGTGAGAGAAACAACTGCACGTCTGTTGTTTTGGTGTGGAAACCCTGGCTAGGCCTTGGCCTGAGTTTGCACTTAAAGACAATAAGAGAAGAGGCGTTCCTGTGTGAGTCTGTGTAGGTGGCAACGTCTCTGCACTGAGTTCACTGAAGCATTTGCCATGGGTCAAAAACAAGGTCACAAATAATGAACTACCAAAGAAGAAGATTGTTATTGAGGAACATGTTTACTTCTGCTCCAGCTCCCTCTTTCTACCAGCTTCACTCTCTTCTCAGCTCTTTTCTTATTCTCTCTTCACCTCCTACAGTTCGTCTTATTGCTGCTTCCACTGACTCCTCTGTTGGCACAGTCACAGTATTACACACATAAATCTGGTCTCCGTCATGGGAACAGAGTAGATCTAGTTGTTTGCTTGTCTGGAGAACAACAACATGGTTTTTTTCTGCTTGTGAATTCCAGTTTGGAGGAGACTTTTTCTTTCTTTGTGATTTAAATGAAGTTGAGCCACACAAGCTGCAG
>SSNP01000059.1:483966-543966 GCA_006937955.1 Pachypanchax playfairii | reverse complement strand
TGGATGGATGGATGGATGGATGGATGGATGGATGGATGGATGATGGGTGGATGGATGGATGGATGATGGATGATGGATGGATGGATGGATGTGATGGTGTGGTTGTGACCACTTCATTCCATTTCATTAATTCGTCTACTCCACTTCCTGCTTTGCACATTAATTATTCAGAGTAATATTGAAGTTTGAAAGAAGATGTCAACAGATATAAATCAGTGAATGCACTGTGGTTGTGCATGTGTGTTGGCGTGCTGGACATCATGTTTTTATTCTGGTCTAAGAACATGTTAGTTTTTGAGTTTGTCTGTTATGTATTTGTAGAGTTAGTCACAGAGAACCCTGCTGCTAGTCAGCTGAATTACATGAACTCCATGGCATTGCAGTGAAACACATGGTGAAAACATACATGTGTTTAATGCTGATTTATTATACAAATAAAGATCTGTGTTGAATTGAGATTAATAAAAACCAGAATCTGTACAGTGACTCATATAAAGGGAAGTTTTTGAAAGTTATATTTTTATAGCAACCACCAGAGGGCAGCACTGACATGTTGGACTGGATCTCAACCCATTCTTCTCTTTCTGGGATCTGCAGCCCACATGAGATAGCTACAGTATGATGATCCAGTTCCCCAAAGATGACCAGTGTTTTCTGTAGTAACTGTTTTACTGTCTTGTAAAAGTGAAACATTAATGACCACCTACAGCTCAGTTTGCTCTCCACCAGCTACAGCAAGCTCAAGCTACTTTGCAACATTTATTGTCTAAATGAAAGTTCTAAGATATTTTGACACATTAATAAATACAAGCACAACAATAACTTACTGCTTGCTCTGTGTGCAGCATGTAATAAGTTTTAAGAGTCTGCTTCAGGTGTTTGTTGATACAGCCAGACTCAAGCCAAGTCTGCTGTCTCAGCAGCCCACATCAGCTGCTGGAATATCAGCTACTCTTCCTTCCTCACACTCATCTGTCTGTGCTGTGTGTGTAGAGGGAATTACAGAGGAAGGAGCTTGATAAGAGCAGTGGATGATAATAGAGGGTTTTCTCTGTTGGACTTGAACGTGACATGGTGTGTAAAAGAATGTCACATGATGAGGATTTAGGATGTTTTCAGATTATGTATGAGTTTATTGCAGCATAAGAAGCAGGTTTATGTGAATATTTCCACCGGCTACAGCTTGGAGTCATAAATATATAAAACTACAGTATGATATTTAAAATGATGCAAAACTTAAAGTAAGAGAGATGTAAAAAAAGTTTGTCAAATTATTTTATGTCTAAAATCACAAACTCAGAAGGTGAGAAAAAGAAATGTAAACAATAAAAAACACATCTGAAGAATTATATTTCAAAAGAAACAACTTTATTATAAAATAATTAACACATTTAGCCGCTAGTGAAAATCACCTGTAAAGACGTTTTCTTTCAAGTGGACTGTGCAGCATCACCTCTGGTACCTTAAGGTACTCTAGTGGTGCAACATATACAAGTTATCATAAAGATTTATTTTTGAGTGTCAACCTTTATTGCTGAATGGAACTTTTTTCAACATCAAGCAGTTTTTTAAAAACAGTTTATTAATGTTACATTTGCCTGGCGGCAAAATGAGATCAACTAAAATTGATTATCAGAGTGATTCTAACCTCGTCCACCATCTCTCTGGTACTAAACCAAACACAGTTATCTATAATACCATCACTGAATGGTTGTCATAACGTCTCACCTGCTGCACATGGGCTGGGGTCCTTCAAGAACCTGTATGGTGTTGGTTCTGGTCGGGCCCAAACCTTCATGCATTTCTAAGTATAATTTGATAAGGGGCCCCACCTCGGCCTGTGATATTGATTACTATTATTGATTTTTCACACATGTACAATACATGAATCTATTTTCTAATCTATCATTTAGAGTATTTACTTGATCCAGATCGGTCCCTGATCCAGATCGGTCCCTGATCCTGATCGGTCCTTTGTATCATGTAGAACCTATTTGGAACTCACCCTGTATATTTTTGCTAAGCACCTGGATCATGTGGCGTTACATGCAGATGTTAAAAACAGCTTCTATCTTACAATGATGAAGAATCCTTAAAAACATTCCTGGATCCAGATGTTGATCCGTAGTCTTGCGCTACAAGACGGATTCTTGTGAGATTTGGAGGTTTCCAAACCCAAATCGAGAAGAGGCGGGGCTACACATAGATCTGGCAGAGCCAGGTTAGGTGATCCATATCCCCCCAAAAATCTACTCACTTCTTCTTTGGACCATTTTTGACTGTTCCTTTCATCCAAATCCATCCCTAAGGTTGGAGTTATTAACAGACAAACTAACCAACACTGATAAAACATGACATGACCTCCTGGTGGAGGTAAAAAAATAAAAGGTTGTGGGTTCTTCTACCTGAGTCAGGGTGTGAATAAGAGCTTCTCACCAGGAGAGTTCAGCAGTTTCACCATCTGATAGTTTTAACTCTCTCTTGTGTTTCCTGCTTAACTTTAACCCCAACATGACATTATGCATTCATTGGTTTAAAGCAGATTTCTTGTTGTGCTGCTCAAGCTTCTTCTGTAATGTAGAGTAACCACAGGAAAAATAAAAAGTAACATATGTAATAAATAATGATGCTCTTCTTCAAAGATTTTTAGTGAAAATAATATAAAGAATATCATTTCATTCAAGCCATGTAGCCTGAGGTGCTTAAACAGCTTCATTGTCCCAGGAAACATTCAGCTTGTTAGTGTTGCTGCACGTGTCAGTAGTAAGATAATCACTTCACACAGAAGAGAAATGAACTTAAATATATATTTAAATAGAATATCACGTGATACAGTATGTATGAATAAATTACATCAAGCTGTCAAGATTGTTTCAAACTCTCTGAAGTATAATAATGTGTTTTAAAGATCAGTGAGCATAACTGTTTAAAACCAGCAGACTAATAAAGACACGTCAACTGATTCCTTTTACATGTTGATCAAAACCGGCCTTAGAATTTTAATTGGAACCTCTGGATATTTCTTCAACTTGTAAAAAATTGATATAATTTGTTGGAAAAGTATGATTCTGTTTTTGGGGGTTTATTTTACTGATTTAACTTTTTTTAAGAATGTTGTCAAAATGGTCAAACATTGTAATTTCCAGGTAAAGAACCAAATTGCATGGGCTACACAGAGAACACCTAAAACTACCTTGACCCAATTCAGATCACGTCAAACAAGTAAACACACAGTATGTCTCTATATCAAAACATGCATAATGAGTGTTTTTTAAGCAATGTGCTGGTCTTCAGAGACCAGGGCTGATTACATTACCAACTACTTTCTGATATGTCTATGAAGTCTATCATTATTGTTTAATTTAAGATGATTATTATTAACCATCATGTAGGAGAACTTGAGCTGGCTGCAGCAGCTGTAGCTGCATGTTCTTGTTTCTGCTTGGTGATCAACAACATAGTCAGAATCGGTTATATTAAAAGTGGCAAATAACGACTAATTATTCAATCAGGCTGATTATTAACACATTATCTTATCTGTAAACTGTCTGTCTGCAGGTTCTAAACTGTCTGGTTGCAGGTTCTAAACTGTCTGGTTGCAGGTTCTGAACTGTCTGGTTGCAGGTTCTGAACTGTCTGGTTGCAGGTTCTAAACTGTCTGGTTGCAGGTTCTGAACTGTCTGGTTGCAGGTTCTAAACTGTCTGGTTGCAGGTTCTAAACTGTCTGGTTGCAGGTTCTAAACTGTCTGGTTGCAGGTTCTAAACTGTCTGGTTCCAGGTTCTAAACTGTCTGGTTGCAGGTTCTAAACTGTCTGGTTGCAGGTTCTGAACTGTCTGGTTGCAGGTTCTAAACTGTCTGGTTGCAGGTTCTAAACTGTCTGGTTGCAGGTTCTGAACTGTCTGGTTGCAGGTTCTAAACTGTCTGGTTGCAGGTTCGTCCTCTGTTTCCTGATGTCTGAAGAGCGATGGTTGGTAGCCGTGACAGACCTCAAACAGAGAGAGGCTGGTGGCGGATGACTGCTGGAGGTTATGGGACCGGCCATGTCATAGGGTCTATGTGGAGGGAGGACAGTGGCTTTTTGTTTGCTGAACACTGCGGCCAGGTCATGATAGGAATCCCCTCCCGGGACTGAGCAGGGGGGCTATTGTTGGACGGCCTGGCAGGCAGGGGTAGAGCGCCCATGCATCGGTGTGTGCTGTCAGGGCCCCAGTTAAGGATCTGGCGAGCTGTCCAGGAGATGTGAGGGTCGTGGGTCTGGAACCATGGATACCCCAGGATGAGTGGGCTGGTGGTGGAGTGTATGATATAGAACTGAATGAGTTCATGATGCTCCCCGACAGACATCTGGAGTGGTGCAGTGCGAAGATGGACAGGGTGTGGCTGGATCGGATGTCCATCTACAGAGGTGACGTGCAGGGGATATGTGACTGGTTCGGTGGCAAGCTGGAGCTTAGTCGCAAGACGACTGTCCATAAAGTTCTCAGCCGCTCCTGTATCCAGCAATGCTTCACACTGGGGTCGACGGTGCTGGGGAGACCCACAGTAGGTGCAGAGTCCCTCATGGTACCGGCAGTTGCGTTCCTCTCGGGAGAGGTGACCCAGTTGCATTGGCTTCTCCGCAGCTGCTGGAGCAGTAGAAGACTTGGCTGTGAAGCTGGGTGCTGGCTGAGTCAGTAGGCGGGAGGGAGTTGGGACGCGGGGCCGGTAGAGGACCCATCGGTCGATATCAAGGGTCAACTCCACCAGTTTGTCTAGGGTCTTGGGAGACTCCCGACCCACCAGCTCATCCTTAATGTAACCAGCCAGCCCCTCCAGGTAGACGGAGCGGAGGGCCTCATCCCCCATGTAAGCTTGGCCGACAGGGTGCGGAACTTGGCAGCGTACTGATGAACTGGATGGTGGCGCTGCTGGAGCTGAAGAATCTGAGTCTCTGCTTCTACGAAGCTGCTTGGGGAAACAAAAGTCTTTCTTAGCTCCTCTACGAATGATTTGTAGTTCATACACGCAGGAGCCTGTTTTTGATATAGGGCGGCGGCCCACTCAGGAGTAATGTCAGAACGGCAACCTTAGATTGTTCATTTGGATAAGTTCGGGGTGAGCAGGCAAAAATCATGTCCAGGGTAGCCAGAAGTCCATTTGGTTTGCCATCAGCCTCATTTTATTTCTCTGGCAGACTTATCTTGGGCTCCGGAGCTGGTTGTGGGGTGGAGCGCTGGAGGATGGTGAGTGAGTTGCCCATTTGGATGTAAGCCTCACTGAGTGGATCAACTTTGTTCCCCAGACGGTTGCAAATGGCGGTGAGATGCATCACTTCCGCCCATAGATGATCCCGTTCTGCTGCGACAGCGCCTCTCTCTGACGTCAGGCGCTCCACTTCCGCGTTGAGGACGCGGTTCTCCGTCTGCAGCTGCTCCACTGCTGCTCCAAGACGGGCAAGTTCTGCCTCTACTGAGCTGAGACGTGGCTTAGTCATCCTGACACATGACATGCAGAGTTGTGTGTGTAACAGTCTTTATTAGAATTCAGCTCACACGCCGAGGCAGAAAACCTGGAACCAGCAAGGATGACGGTGCAGCTCGTCAGTGCGCTTATCCAGTACAGGAACGGGAGCGGGACGAGGGATAGGGTCCCAGCCAGGAAATGAGGTGGACAAGAGAGTTTAATTCGGTTTTGGATAAATCTCTAGGATCTGGAATGATCAGGAGCTCTATGTCTGGAAACGCTGAAGCGATGACTGAGCGACGAGCAGGTAAGAACCTCCCATCTTTATCCTAGCTCAGGTGATCAGCAAGACTGGAGGCCACTCCGCCTGATTAGTGAGCTGACTATGACATCCTCATCCACCAAGAGGCAATAGCAGATCAGTTCCCTGTGTCCAAAATGCTGAAGGAGTTAACAATAGATTTAGATGAGATGGCAGTGGCACCAACGTTGTATGTGACAATTTGTAGCTGCACAGTATAAATTCCACCATGTTTTTGTTGTTGTTGTTTCTGCATGTCTCATCTGCTGGGTATAGAGTTAGATATACAGATGCTTCTTATGCAGGTACAACCAGCGCCTAACGCATTCAAAAACCCCAAAACAACTCTACAAAGTGTTCTGGCAATATTTATTTAGAACTGTGATGGATTGTTGCTGATGACTGTCATGATCGTCCAGTTCTGGAAAATGTGTTTGTTTTTACGTTTTAGTTGTTTTGAAGATTCTATTTTGAAATGGAAAACAACGTTTTTTTTTCTCTTTAGTGTTAGAAATCTTTGGGGGGGGGGGTTGTACATAGTGGTTTGCTGCATTGCAAACACTTGACTGCATGAATAACAGCTTTGTGTCAAATGGGTGAATTTTTCTATCATATTTACAGTATTTTTTCCTCTTAGATGTGCTGCTGTGATATTCCAGTTGGCTAAATAGGACCTTCATATAAGTCCTGGGGGGGGCAACAGGCTCAGCATGCAGCAGTCCAGTAACACTCGTCTACCGCAAGCTGCTAATAAAGTCCCAAACCAGACGGGCTGAGTATATCTGTTGGATGGTGTATTAAAGAGCACAACTTTGCCATAATGCACGAGGAGACTACATTAAGTTTTCTAAATTAATTTTTAGTTGACTGATAATATGCTGTATGTGTAGGCTGAACAGGTAAAACACACAGACTGATTTACAGTTACAATTTATATATGAACACATACAAGCTTGTTAATGTTGGTCATAGCTGGAGGGTGAATGGTTAATAGTGTGTGACGCTCTCAAAACACTTCACTTTGCAAACTGTCATCTACCCGTTCACACCCACATGTTTGGTGGTGATTAACTACATACTGTAGCAGGCTGACAGAAGAGAAGTGAGGCTGCCATTGCACAGCTGGAGCTCTGACCATCACCAAACAGGCACACAGGTGATGTGTCTTGCCCAAGGACACAACAGAAAAGGGATTTTTTTTTTCGGTTGGATTGAGGATTTGAGCTGGTTACCAGACGACCTGCTCTACCTCCTGAAATACTGCTGCCCAAATGAATGATGCACACAGTCAATCTGCAAACTGCAGATGTTTCTGGTTCCTAGATGAGCGGTGAATACTCACACAGACAGGAAATGCAGGTGAGGATAAGATACTCGAACCATCAGCAGCAGCATCCTGCTTTTCACACTCAACTAAAGACATCCAACACTATGTGACTTGTAGAGATCTTCAAGTTCCTGGTCATGACTGTTTCCCAAGACCTGGGAGTGCAACATCTCCTCCATCTTCAAAAAGACCAGCAGCTGCCGGTCCAGTTCTATGAAGCACAGACTGAAACCATCCTGTGCTTCTCATCAGTCTGTAATATGGCTCTGGAGTCTGGTGTGATCTCCTACAATTCTTTCAAAATAAAATAATCTACACAGAAGGATAAGGTGCTTCCTTATATGATGTTTTCTCTGAACACAAAATCATGTTGCACTTCAAGCCTAAAAACTGATTCAACGTAAAAACAAAACAAGGTTATGTGTATAAAAACTCAAAAATAACACAAGAAATGTCCATAAATATTGTGCAAATAGAATGTAACTATTATTACTCAGAAGTGTTTAATGTGAGAAGTTATAGCAGCTGTTTTCAACATCATAAAACAATATAATACATCTGCCTGTGACATGTGACTAAACAGAATTTAATAATACTTTGCAGCAGGGACTTTAATCTTTTCTAAGTAATACATTGTTGCCAGTTCTGCAGGTAAGCAATCATAATTAAAGGCATCTTTAACAATTACATAAAAACATACAATGAAGACAGCAGCGGTAAGATGAGGCAGCTCTGGAGAACAGAGTCTGTCGATGAAACAACAGCAGGTGAAATACCTGCAGAGAAGAACGAGGGATTAGATGGTAACATGTTTGTGTGCGTGTGGAAGCAGAGATGAATGTTGTCATTTGTACTGGAAACCTTCAGGCCACACTGACTGATGGAGCAGCAGATTTTATCTTTAATAAAGATCCATTTGAAAAGACTTTTGTCTGCCAATCAAGGTTTTGTAGCATGTTGCTGCCCGTCAGTGTGAGTGTTATCATCTTCTCTCTTTTTATTTTAATTATTTATTTGACAGCCACAAGAACACATCTAAACACAGAGCTGAGCTATGTGGCTAAAGTATCCCAGTTTCTTAACAGTAAGATCTTCAACTTTCAGTTTGCATACAGCTAACAAGGTTACACATACAAGCTGTTACTCTGTTCACATGATTGCTTCATTCAGTTGATGAAAGTATTAGTTGTTAGTCCAATAATTGTTTACAGAGTTATTCAGTGGATCATTTTAAATAATGCAGCTCGTCTTTGGAGAAGTGATGTAGTGTCTCCTGTCTCCTTGCTGTAAAGTACTTCTCTGTACTCTGTAACTGTCAACAACTTGAGCAGGATTGGATTTTTTAAATCAAACTGAAAAAGTTTTCCATATTCTGAAGCATCTAGTTTGTTTTGATGTTTTAGCAGGAGTCTGTGCACGTCTGTGCACGTCTTCAGCCTCACACAGAGGGTCTATCTACCACAATGAGTAACTGATGAGTCAATGTATTTACTGACTGTTGGTTTTAATCTTGGGACAAACATTACATGCCTTTGTGTACTATTACATAAATGTATAGTAACAAATATTTAATGCAGCTTTGAGTTCAGGTGTGTACATGAGTTACAGCGAGTGTTGTACTGCGATCAGAGTAACAAGTGTTTTTATCAACAGGACAGTCACACTCTCTAACAGGGACGACTTTAAAGCAGCATAATGAAATCAAATTCTGTCTTTTACTCACAAGCGTACTCAGTAAGAATGTACTCGCCCTCCCACACACAGATTTCTTTCATTTTACTTTTTAGTCACATTTAAATCATCAAACAAGTTTTATTGTAAATTAACCAGAGTAATTCCAACATGACATTTTTAAATGATGGATTATTTATCAGGATAAAACAAACTATCCAAATCAACCTGGGATTATGTGAAAAATACCCCCCCCCCCCCCCCCCCCCCCCCNAACCCTTATAGTTGGTTGTTCCATCCACATCAACAACAACTTCAATTTTCATGTTATATATCTTTTTTCTTTCAGTTTGTTTCTTATCTGTTCTAAAACATTTTGAAACAGGAATATTCCTCCTTCTCTGTGTTCATTCAGAATTATCTTCTTTAACCATTTTCTTGGACTACAGGGAAACACCCCCAGCAACAAGAAGGGTACAAATTCTTGTCTCTGGGGGTGTACCCTGTAGTCCAGGTCCATTGTTGTACCTTATGAAGTTGTTCCACTAAAACTGTAAAATTATGCCATGTGTTGAAGTCTAAAACCAACATGTAAACCATAATATTGAAAATGATGGAAGAAACTTAAAGGAGCAACAAGCGATTTTTCACCGCTAGGTGTGCTGTTGAGTACAGGATTGAGACCAAAACAAAAGTTCCTAGTTGTTAGTGTTCAGAAAAACTGCTACTCTGAGAAAGACTTACTGATCTGAAACTTCCTCCTCCTCAAAATCCGACATTACTGGAGAAGAAAAGCCAGCTCCGAGTCAAATCGTAAATTCTCTCGTTCTCTCAGTGCTCTCCATCTTGGAAAAGCAAGACCAATGTTTATCCTGGTTTTGTCCCTTGCTTTACCCGGTTTGTTTGTCATTGGCCGTGGCTTCTTGGGTGATGAAATGTGTTCACGCTTTGCTCCGCCTTCCGCCATTTCGCTTCAACAATGTGTGTCGGCTGTACTGAGCGAAGGGAGGGCCTTCGCTCAGTACATGAAGGAGGCGGAGTTTCACATGCACGAACATGCACGTGGAAGGAGACCACCTTTGTAAACAAGAGGCTCGATATCAACACAGAGAGATGGTGTGTGACCTCATGCTATGTTCCAGATGGAATTACACATCTAGAGCTTCACATTGCACATTTTGAATTCTTTCAAACTGGAAATGATGAATTTTCGCTTATTGCTCCTTTAATAAAATGGAGATTAACCAGCCTTGACCAGGTTGCAGGTGCAGTTGAAATGGTACAAATTTGTACTTTATATCAATTTGAACACTTTAAGGGGCATTTCTGACCTTTTAAAGACCAATATTGTACTTTTAAGGGAACATTTAAAAAAAATGTACCTATAGGTACAAAAATGTTCTTGTTCTATTTCTGAGAGTGTAACATGAGCCAGAACAGAGACAGAGCTCAGGTATGTTTGTTTGTGTGTTTAGTTATTTCACTGACAAAGAAGATTATAAAACCCCCCAAAAGATTCCAGATAGGAAAAACATGAAGTCAAGAGTTACTTGGTTTTTTTTTCTTAATTTGTTTCATTAGTTTGATTAGAAAATGATTCGGTAATATAAAATCAATAAAAAAATATTTTTCTTTACATTTTTATCTCTGACCCTTGTGGAATTTTTTGTTTATTATTCCATTAATTTTGTCCATGTCAGTAACCTGATCAGAGCTTCACTATGTGTTATAATCAGGGGTGCACATAATATTTTTGGCCTGGTTCTCAGAAGAGAACCTAGGGTTGTTGCTTGGTCCTCACATTTTTAAATGTGTCTCGCTGTGTCTCTTCCGAGCTCCTCTGCTTTGTTTTTGGTTTCATCAAGCTTCAAATTCAGTCTGTTTACTTTACCTGGCTCTATATTTGTTTCAATAAAAATCCTTTAATTGTTGAAAAAATCAAGAGAAACCAGTAAAATATAAAAATACTGGTAAAAAAAACCTTCAGAGTTCAGGTTGGATTGTTTACAGGTTTGATTGTTCACTTTAATCTACATTTAACAGTTTGGTGTTGAAATTTATTAGTCAGCTGTTGGAGCTTCTGTCATTTACTGTAACTGTTTTTTGTTTTGAAATGATGAGGATGTTTGTAATGTGATGCAGTCAGATAAAAAGATACACTGGACAGTTATGGGGCATTGACTGCATATCCCATAGTGCTTTGCGCACATTCAAAATGGCGCGGATCACAGACAAATACGCTGATACTGTTGATTAAAACAGGTGGTTTTCTGTATTTTATAGCACAAAAAGGTAGTTCTACACGTCTGTGCCACGATGGTCTATTTGTCTTATTCAGTGAATGTTTTCAGTTTTGACGCGATGCAGAATCCTGCAGTCAGCTGCACTGATCTGACTGACTGAAAATCCGTCACAATGACAAACTGATACACAGAGACAGAGAGAGACGCAGCATCAGCTGATCAGCTGGAACTTCAGCGCTCTGGCTGAGAAACATATCAGTCAAACAAAAGAAGTCAACAGGATTCTTCATTTATTTGACAATGAACCGCCTCTGATTAACCTAAAAATTCACGCAGCTCAGCCAAACCAATGTTAAGTACGCAAACGCGTGTTGCAACTTTTCATCTGGTGCATTTTATATTTTGACAGTGTGTGCGGACCTGCGGACAACTTATGTGCACCCCTGATTATAATCCAGAGCTGATATGATCTGCAGTTAAAGGTGCAGCCAAACACTTTAAAACAATGATGTTTTTGTGTTACTGTATGTTTCTCACAACGTTTGAGTCGTCCGCCCTTCAGTCTGAGATCGACCTCAACATGCTCCAGTTTTATACTCATGTAATCACGGTGATAGTTTGTTGGGACGGTCTGGGCTGGTTGTTGGTTTCATCATTGCCTTGAGTAAAAACTGTCAGCCTTGTGATCCTAATTAACTCACTCTGATGCTTTACATCTTCCAGCTGCAGGTCTTTACATGTCTGTACGCCACCTTAACTTTTATCAGCAGCTGACAGCTCGACTTGTTTCTGATCTTAACAAGTTTTCAGAAGCAGTCAGCAGAGTGATGTGGGCAGGTAAACGGGAGGTACATCCTGTCACCTGTTACCTCCTTCCTTCACTGAGTTTCAGATGCATTACATCATCACAGCCTTGCTTCAAACTCCTTGGTCTGTTGTTTATTTCATCATGAGCACAAGCTTGTGTAAAACAACATATGAGCTCTGGTTAGAGTCTGATATCTCATCAGTACTAGAAAGTATACATATTATATACATATTATAGTACAGGATGTTAGATGTGAGTGAGTTGGATCTAAATCCAGACAACAACATGTTTTATTGAAGCTGGTTTTAACTGAGCAGCACATCACAGGAACCTGATATCACACAGAACTACCTGATACCAGAGACACGATGAGCGTCGCAGGTTCAAGTCAGTAAGATGGTTCCTCTTCTAAAACAACAACACTTACGTTTTGAATGGTTATTTGTGTTTCTGATTAATGATTCGTATGTGTTTTCAACAATTCTTCAGTTTGTTTACGATGTTTGCAGAATTTTAGATTGTATAAATTATAAAAAGCTGCAAATCCAGATGTTTCACTATAGATTAGAAAGTTTTAGATTTTAACTTGATAAATAATTAAAACTACTAAGAAATAATTATTAAATAATTTACTTTTCTTCTTGATCAGTTAATTATCACTGAGACTGAGTGAAATTCTCTGAATTTCCTCTGAAATTTGAACTTGTCTGTTACATGAATTGATTTTTTTTCTTCACTTTGTGACTTAAATTCTGATGTTTAATGTCTGTGAACAACATTCTTTTAAATGTTCAAACCATAAACTAAAACCATCCCATTTTATTCAGAAAGTCCTTAAAACCAGCAACAAGCTATAAAACCATCAGAAAACTGAGCAGGACAAAGGATAAGTAATATATAAAGTAAAAGTAATTTAGTAGAAGCAACATTAGAATGAGGTCACGTTTGTAAATAAGATTTAAAACACAATGTGAGGCAAACTAATCACCTTTAAACCTTAAAGGTGTTTTAGAACCAATAAAACATCTGGTCAGCTGACCCCAGCAAGCAAGATAGTACATGTGAGTTACAAGACTTACAATAAATACAATTATGTTAAAATGAATTCTTAATTTAACAATCGGTCAGTAAACAGAATCTCAATCAAACAATAGAAACATGAATCATAGAAGAACATTATAATAATCAAGACTTATTTATTCTGTTTTATCTCTATATTTTACTGTTAAAGCATCAGCATTAATGTTCTGTTTGTTTTTCTACTATTTATTAACTAATTAACTTAGTTTTTACTCCATGTTTCCTTCTCAGTGACCGGAGATGGGACGTGTGAGTCTAACTGTGTCCTCTTTTACTTTTGTCTTTTTGTGTACCAGATGGTTAAACTGAACACGCAACATGTGCAAAAAGCTGTGCACATGTTCCAGTGTGTGATGTGTTGTGATAGTACATATAGATCCAACATTATAGTTGTTATTTACAGGTGTTTGTGTCAGGATGAAGGTATTCCGTGTGTTTAACTCACTCCTTTATGTCATTGTTCTCACCTTTTGATGCACCAAGCTGCTCAGAATTTGGCAGGTGAGTCAGTGCGCAGGTGCAAAAGTACTTTTTACCAGGATCCGTCAGACATTAATGAATTGATAATGTTTTAGAGTTTCAAAGTAAATGTCCAGGTGTGTATGTGTGAAGGAGAGAGAGAGGGAGTGTGTCTCAGTGTGTGTGCGCGTGCGTGGGTGTTGGGTTTCCCTCTCCTCTCAGCGCCTCACTCGCATCCTCGGAGCCGGAGCGCACGGATGATGCGCTGCATTTACCGGCGGTTTCCCTCCTCGTTGTAACCGGATTATCGAGTCGCTCCTGGATTGAACGTGTCTGCAGTGCGTCTCTCTCCTTCATACGGGCGCGTTCCGAGTCGGAGGAAACGTTTGACATGCTTTTACCTGCGCGTTCACATCGTTCCACACCAGCTGCTGTGAAACTTTGATGCTGCTCATACCTGCAGATAAACATGATGAAATGGCAGCCCCGGAAGAAGGTGAGTGAAATGAGGATGTTCTTCTTCTTTAAAACGTGTGTGAAGTTGCAGAATGTTCCGGTTGTCTGACTGAAACCTTGTGGATTAACGGAGCTATTTAAACCCTCAGACAGAAAGCCAGTCACGGACACTTTATTAAAGATAATCCCTTAATAGTCCCATTTTACTTCAACATATTTGTGTGGTATTATCAGAGGATTATATGAAAAACATTCCACAGAGGTAAAAAAAACAAGTCACACTTAGCGCTTTCTTCATTGCAAATAGATGTTAGAAAACAACTGGAATTGTAAAGTTATTATTTGTTAGAGCTCAGAGTAAATATTACTAATTCAACATCTGCATTTGGTGGTTTTATTCTGTATTCTGCAGCATGTTTGAAGTGAGAAGCACAACCTTTGTCAGATGTTTTGACATTCCTGCTCTTATGATAGATCCTCCGTTTGGTTTTGATTTTTTAATTAAATTAATCTGAAATGTTTACACACATTTTATTATCCATGTATTAGAATTGTCATTATTTAATATTTACTGCTACTTCTACTGTAAGTTTGTTATCCTTATAATAATTATTAATATTCTGAAAGGAGTTTCTACTTAAAGTAGAAAAGGTTTTTAAATATTTATGAAAGATTTTTAAAAGAATGTCAGACATGACGAGAGAATTCTTACAAGCCGTTTTTATTTTGATCCACTTTATGTATTATTACATCTTTATTTAGAGTCTATACAGATGTAGCTGACAGTCAGCTCACTATAGCCCATTGTTAGTCTTTAAAATGAGACATTTGTAATTGTTGTTAAAAAGCTATTCCGCTTTATTTTACTGAGCAGAAAGTTAATATTACCCAATAATTATATAAATAAGTTGAGATCTGTTTTTGAACTAGCCAAAGAAAAACTGTTCAGTCGCCCGCTATTATCTCATATGAGACTTCTGCACCTGTCAGCAGGTCCTCCAGTCCACTTCAGATTAGTCCAGGGTTTTTGGGGGGGGGNCTTAGATGTTCTTGGATGTTTTTATCATGTGTTTTGGCTCATTATCCAGATAATAATGAGCCGATGACCAAGACCAGCTTCCTGACACTGAGTTACGTTACACTCCAGAATGCCTTAAAGAGTCATTTCATACACATTTTATGACTTTGTGGTTATTTCTTAAGTATTAACCAGTATATGAAACATTTTATATCTAAAAAACGTCAAGAAACACTGATTAACAGACCTTTCAATCAGTCTGAATTAAAATTCGGGTGGTTCCGGCTCCTTCCGTCAGGCTTCGGCAGCAGCTTGTTCATATTCATTATTTGAATTTGCTGGACTCTGATTGGCTAACAAACTAGCCTATGAGAGCAAGGTATACTTTCTGTTTGCTACATCTTATGCTAACAGCTTTTAGCCAGCAGCATGCTAGGTGTGGTTTCAACTGCAGGAGATGATGAATACTAACGAACAAAGAAGTTGTGATGAAACAGATACAGGCCGTTAGAACTCGGGTTTTATCACCACCTGCGTAGTTTGAGAGATTAAAACTGAAAGAGAAGTTGTTGACCTGTTTTCACCCACTATGAAGGTAAGAACACCTGTGGAGCTAAAATATTCAACAGAAACCTCAGAAAAACTGTTTTTAATGGAAGGGCCTTTTTAAAGTTTTATTGTATCCTGTTCAGATTCAAGACAACCTGCATCAGATGCAGCAAAGCAGCAACACACTGACCTTCATGTTTCATCTTAAATATGGTGTTTGTTTGTTTTTTATTCTGTAAACAGAGCCGACGTGAGCAACCAGAAGCTCCAGTTTGTCTCATCAGTCCAGAAGCTTTGTGGCTTCTTATTAGGCTTGTTTTGTAATTCCAGTCCAGTTTTAGTGTTTTTCTTCTCCTTGTTCTTCTTCTATGAAGCTCATAGTTTAACATGTGACATCAGATAGTGATCTTCTCTCTGAGCTCCTCAGACAGATCTGGTCTTTATCTGGTCCATGTTCAGTGTGGTGCACACAGTGATACCAAACTATACCAACATCCTGTTAGTTCCCTTTAATCATTTTTGTTCAGGCCAGTTTAACTAGATTGTTTTTATAAAATCATTTTATTGAATCACATTTGCAAAGTAATGTCTGATCTAAGTTACATGTATTTAAAACATTGATGGGATGAAAATACTTTTATATCTGAGGCCCAGTTGTTTCAAGACTCACACATGGTATTTTTTGAACTGATGAAATTCTCAGTAGGAATTCAGCTCCTTCTATATCAGCTTATCATTCTGGTGAATATATTTAGTTCAAAGCATATTTGTTACTAAATCCAGCTCATCTGTACTCTCCTTCTCTGTGTGAAGGGCTCTCTGTGTAAGAACAACCTCTGTCAGCGTGCAGGAACATATACTTGAAAAGGCAGAAACCTCCTCCGTCTACAGAGTGGGAAGTGTGAACTGGCGAGGGATACGACGCCGAAGCAAATGTGTTTTTGGCTCAAGGATCAGAGGCAGCAGCAGTTCCTCTGGAGGGGGGGGGATCTGGAACCTGTTGATCCACCACTTGTAAAGACTTAAAGATTCCAGTGGTCAAACAGCAGCTGCTGCTAACGCTGGTCAGGATGAAGTGGTTGGATGTATTCAGGTTGCTAGTGAAGATGTTTTCTGGTTGGTTGTTTTTAGTTTTAGTGTGAGATTAAATCCAATCAGAGTTTTTGTCTGTTCACAGGTGAGTTGATCTCATGAACAGAACTCTGAATCTGTATGTTCTGCAGGATAAAACCCATTTTGATAAGAAGAACAACGAGTACATCCATTATCTGGACTCGCTTGTTCCTGTTCAGGGTCACGGGAGCTGGTTTCTGTCTCCAGCTGGTGAGAGGCGGGGCTACACAGGGTCACGTGTAGACAAACACACACTCACACCTTACCAATTAACTTCATGTATGTTTTTGGTCTGTGGAAGGAAGCTGCAAACTCCATGTAGGAAGGTCCTGACCCGGTTTTGAACCCAGGACCTTCTCACAGCAAGGCACTATGCAGCCCTGTTAGTATTATTTGTTTTAATCATTGTTGTGCATGGCGGCAGCTTGTTGTATATATGGTTTCCTTCTTTACTTTCCTCTTGGAAACAGAACATTAGAACCTTTTTTCTCTGGTTTGAAGGTCGTGCTGCTCGAGGGAATTCTGCTATTTATTTGTCACTTTTTTTTCATCCGTTATGATGCGTAACCATAGCAACGAGAGAGTTGTTTACACACAGGAGCAGCTGATGGACATTTCAAAGGATCAAATAATACCCAAATTAAGACCCAAAATCCTTGATGAGTTAAAGAGTAGATGATGCAGATGTGGAGCAGGAGCAAAGCAGAGACAGGATAAAGAAGGGTTAGGGTCACATGGAGGCAGCAGGACAGAGAACTGGTAGACAATCATGTCATGCTAAATGTGAACAAGACTCAGGAGATGATGTTGGATTTTAGGAGCAACCTGTCAGACATTATTTCTATTATGGGAGGAGACGTGGAGGTGGAGGAGGAGACTAAAGAGAAATCATTTTCAGATATTTTTCCTTTAATCTTTTAATTTATGATCTTATAATGAGCATTACATGTGATGAGAAAAGTCAGTCTGCTGCAAACTGATACAAAGTGTAACTATATTTTAGGCAGGTAAACATGTGTATGTGATTCTAATGACCTACTGCAGGCAGATGACAACAGAAACAGAAGGGAAGTTAAAGATGGAGAGGAGTATGTGGTAGTGGGTTGGACAGGCGTCACCTGTCAGAGGTAGTAAAACCCAAAACCTCAGTTAGGCTGTTTATTATTCAGCTGAGGAAGGGGGGGTACAGGGTCTTCTCAGTGAAGAATCTAGAACAGGTTACGTAACTCTAAGACGTCAGACGGCTGCTGACATTCACATAGAACTACAGTTTGTTAATGTACATGTACCTTTTGTTATAGTGAGATAAATAACTTCTACTGTACTTATTTGTTCTACAGGGTGGGTCATTTATATAGATACAGCTTAATAAAACAGGAATGGTTGGTGGTATTAACATCCTGTTTGTGGCACATTATTATATGTGAGGGGACAAACTTTTCAAGATGGCTGGTGACCAGGGTGGTCATTTTGAAGTCGGCCATCTTGGATCCAACTTTTGTTTTTTCAATAGGAAGAGGGTCATGTGACACATCAAACCTATTGGTAATTTCACAAGAAAAACAATGGTGTGCTTGGTTTTACCGCAAACAGGACGTTAGTATCACCAACCGTTACCATTTTATTAAGGTGTATCCATATAAATGGCCCACCCTGTACACAAACATGTATTAAATATTTCATGTCTTACTAAAATTCACTGTAAAATATTTAAAGGAACTTAGGGCAGCTTTACAAAATCTGACTCAGTGCTGCCGCGACAGGCGCTGTGGCTAACTGCAGCCACCAGCCAAGCCGGCACGGGAGCGCGCACAGACACTTTACAGACTGTTCGTCTTCACAGCACTGCACCGGGGAGGCTAACATACTTCACGTCAGGTCTCTCCACTCTGTTATTTGATTTGATCTCATCATTTTCATACTGTATCAGGCTCTAAACACGACCTATAATGTTTTCTCACCTGGTCACAAGGAAATGAGCCATGTCAGCATCCGTTTTCACTCCCAAATGCAGCTGAAGTTCCCTCCATGAACCGAACGTATATCCAATATTTATGCGGGTGCCTGCCCGGCTTCGGTCATATTTTTTTTTAGACTCACGAGATGCCGCTGATAAAGTCTTTTTTTTCTTCGTGGTGCCACTTTTTTGGGGGGTGAGAGTGGATGCAGGTCGTTTGCTGGCTGCAGAAACATCCATAAGTATACCTTCAGTGTTTGAATCCAAGTCCACGGCGGCCATGTACTTCCTGTTCAAGAGCTGTCGGCAACGCGCATGCAGCGTCAATTTACGTCACATCCCTACAACTGCGCGGGAAATTCGGACGTCGAACTGCAGCGCATTATGTAGCACACAGCGTTTCCAAGGCAACAGACATATATGCGGATGGCCTCGTTATTTTGGGTTTTTAATGCTTCATGACCCATTAGCATTGAATAAACTGGAAATGCATGTGTAGTTTTTCACAAATCTTNGTCTCTTATACACATCTCTACGCCGCCAGGGACTCAAATCCTGCAGTGCCAGACGTGTCCCCCTGCTGAAGCCAGGACACGTCCAGGCCCGTCTGCGGTTTGCTAGAGAGCATTTGGATGATCCAGAAGAGGATTGGGAGAACATCATATGGTCAGATGAAACCAAAATAGAACTTTTTGGTAGAAACTCAACTTGTCGTGTTTGGAGGGGAAAGAATGCTGAGTTGGATCCAAAGAACACCATACCTACTGTAAAGCATGGGGGTGGAAACATCATGCTTTGGGGCTGTTTTTCTGCAAGGGGACCAGGACGACTGATCCGTGTAAAGGAAAGAATGAATGGGGCCATGTATCGTAAGATTTTGAGTGAAAACCTCCTTCCATCAGCAAGGGCATTGAAAATGAGACGTGGCTGGGTCTTTCAGCATGACAATGATCCCAAACACACCGCCCGGGCAACGAAGGAGTGGCTTCGTAAGAAGCATTTCAAGGTCCTGGAGTGGCCTAGCCAGTCTCCAGATCTCAACCCCATAGAAAATCTCTGGAGGGAGTTGAAAGTCCGTGTTGCCCAGCGTCAGCCCCAAAACATCACTGCTCTAGAGGAGATCTGCATGGAGGAATGGGCCAAAATACCAGCAACAGTGTGTGAAAACCTTGTGAAGACTTACAGAAAACGTTTGACCTCTGTCATTGCCAACAAAGGCTATATAACAAAGTATTGAGATTAACTTTTGTTATTGACCAAATACTTATTTTCCACCATAATTTGCAAATAAATTCTTTAAAAATCAGACAATGTGATTTTCTGGATTTTTTTTCCTCATTTTGTCTCTCATAGTTGAGGTATACCTATGATGAAAATTACAGGCCTCTCTGATCTTTTTAAGTGGGAGAACTTACACAGTTGGTGGCTGACTAAATACTTTTTTGCCCCACTGTATATGCGGATGGCCTCGTTATTTTGGGTTTTTAATGCTTCATGACCCATTAGCATTGAATAAACTGGAAATGCATGTGTAGTTTTTCACAAATCTTGCCTTATGTCCCTTTAATGCATGTTTTTTCAGGGTCTCATGAGCTTTTTTCTAAATCTCTGTATCTCTGGGGAGATTTGCTGTAAGACATCATGAAACATTTTATATTCTGCCCTGTTCGGTTGGACTAGCAGCGCTTGGGGTGGAACGTGTTTACTTACAATACAACTAAGCTGCTTAAAGCTGCTCTCCTGCTCCTGATTCAAGACTTAACTCTCCATCAGAAACCCACTTTACACAAGAACTTACATGTCCACAAAATAATCACCACATTATTTTACATTCCTGAGAAAACACTGCAGGTTACTGCTGGTTGTTCACTGTAGCACATAATGAAGAAACATTAAAGCAGAAGATGGAGTTTAAATGGAGTTTCTTTACCATCTAATCATTTTACCAACATCTCGTTTTATGATATAAACCTGATTAATATCATTTAAAAAACAACTCTTGTCCTTCTTTTAGTCAAACGGAACTATTTCTCAGCTCCGTAGCAGCTTGTGTTGCTGTTTCACGTCAGTATTATTGAATCTTTACAGATGTGCAAATAACCCGGGATGTGTGTTAAAATACATATATTGAGTTTTCTTTTAAAGTAAATTATTATGTACACTTAAAAATTAATATTGGTAAGATTTGGAAAACACTTTATGTTTATTGAAACTGCTTCTAAGGAATTACATTTTAGAGAATCTCTCTTGTTCCAGTCATGTGATGTGTGACGTGTTCAAGGTGAAACGACGTCACGTCATCTCATAGTTTATCCTACAGGACTTGTTTGTTGGGTCGAACCAACTGGACCTGGTCTGAACATCCAGTTTCCATCCAGGGGAGATTTGTACCAGTAAGAAGAGTGACGTCAGGTTGATGGTGTGTATAGAACTCGTGCTGATGAAGATCTGTTTGTGGATGTAGTGATGAACTTTTTACTGACAGGAAGTCTTCCCGTACCACATCAGGATCTTGTGTGTTTTTAAAGAGCTAACATTCAGTTCCTGATCTAAACTCATTCCATGTGAATCATTTTAATTCACACATTGTTTTAAATTTTAAATTAGTTAATATCATGTGTGGGAAATACTCAGACATCAGAATTTAGCTGGATCAGCTGAGTGAGAGCTGGAAGCAGGTGATCAATTACAATCACACAGATTATTACAGAGCAGCACTTTTTATTTTCTTCCAGTAAAAACACATTTTGTGTGCAGTCATCTAATTATAGAATATAATCAAACAAATATTAAATATTCTGTATAATGTAATACATCTTAAATAAACATAATGACATATGATACAAACATTAGTAAACTCTTTTTACATGTTTATGTTGCTAACCAGATGGAGTTTATCTCCTCAGGACATGTCTTCTCTGTCTCTGTCCTTCTGATATATTTCTCATTTGATTTCATGCCTGTCTTCATGTACAGATAATAATGTCTTGTTCGTCTGTTAGTTGATGTTATTTCTTTCTTTCCTCATTTTAAATGTTCCCTTGTTGCTTTTTATTCTTCTTCCCTGGAGAGAACGAGTTTGGAGAACTTTCTTTTCTTTCATATAATGAGGATATATTGTGTACTAGAAGAGGATCATGTGTGGTGTGGCTTCATTATACTACATCCCTCCGTGCT
The DNA here is from genome assembly GCA_006937955.1 of Pachypanchax playfairii. Lineage (NCBI taxonomy): Eukaryota > Metazoa > Chordata > Actinopteri > Cyprinodontiformes > Aplocheilidae > Pachypanchax > Pachypanchax playfairii. The sequence continues at coordinate 522,364 of SSNP01000059.1, read as the reverse complement.
CCTGTCTCCTCTGGTTTCCCTGTCTTCTTTAAACTTGTCTTTCACCTTGTTGGACAGAGTTTTTATACATACGTCATCCTGCAGCCTCTCTGGAGATCTTCTGCTATAAGTTACACCCGCTGAACCAGATGTGGAGCAACATCAAATCAAATCAAATCAAAAATACTTTATTAATCCCCGAAGGGAAATTAAGTCCTGTTGTAGCTCAGTTATTCTTCAGGGAGTCATTGTAGAAGGTTCTAGTTGTAGACAGGAAGGATCTCCTGTAGTGGGTTCTAGCTGTAGACAGGAAGGATCTCCTGTAGAGGGTTCTAGCTGTGGACAGGAAGGATCTCCTGTAGAGGGTTCTAGCTGTAGACAGGAAGGTTCTCCTGTAGAGGGTTCTACCTGTGGACAGGAAGGTTCTCCTGTAGAGGGTTCTAGCTGTGGACAGGAAGGATCTCCTGTAGAAGGTTCTAGGTGTAGACAGGAAGGATCTCCTGTAGAGGGTTCTAGCTGTGGACAGGAAGGATCTCCTGTAGCGGTCTGTGCTGCAGCGGATTATGAAGAATCTTCTGACTGAAGACACTCTGTTGTTGAGTTACTGTGTTCTGAAGAGGATGATGATGGTTTTCCATCATGTTCTTCATCCTTCTTTGGACAATCAACTCAGGAGACTCTAGTTTAGTCTCAAGGACAGAATCAGTCCTCCTTATCCATCTGTTCAGCCTCTTTATGTCACCTGCTCTGATGCTCCGCCCCAACAGGTGGCTGCAGGTGTGATCAGCTGACAAACTCCTCTTCTTTTGCAGCTCCTCTTCAAATCTCTGTCTGCTCGTATTGTTTGAAAGCCAGACAGAGACACACTGGAGTCCAGGATATGTTCCTTTAGCCACGTCTCAGTAAAACACGTGATGCTGCATTCCTGATACTCTGGCTGGGTCTTCAACAGAGTTTCAAGTTCATCCATTTTGTTAGCAAAGAGATCTCACATTTATCAATATGACTGATGGAAGTGAAGGTTTAAACTTCCTCTTTCTCTCTCTTCACTCTGCTTCTGTCCTGCATCCACGTCTTCTTCTTTTGAGCTCATCAGGGATCCAGAGTTTCAATTTGAGGATTATTTCAGCCTTAGCCTCTTTCTTGTAAACAAGTCTCTTGTTGCCACAGTTACGCATCATAACAAGTGGCAAAAAAGTGACAAATCAAGCAAAAAACTCAATCAGCACAGAACCCAAATCAGAAGAAAAGTATTTAGAAAATATTTCCAGAAGAAAAAACCAGCAAGAAATACTCAAAAAGAACAAAAAAATGCTAGTAAGTGCTAGCAAAGTCACAGAGCTACTCCAACAAGCTGCCACCAGTTATAGCGCTATTCTGGAAAACATCAGTCCAGATTCACTTCATCTGCTTATAATGACTTTAAATAAACTGTGAATGTATTACACATTTGTGTCTACGAGGTTTCATATTCAGACAGAGACGTTTTTAAGTGTTTTCTGATGGAGAAACTAAATCAGAACTACGTGGAATACAGATTCTTTAATTTTATAAAGATGTTTTTCTGTTTGATCTTTCTTCTTCTTAGCTGCAGCCTGTATTTACCCCCCCGCAGTGAGAAAATCTTCCTCTTTGTTTGTAGTGTTATCAGAACGTGTCTGTGATTCAGTTTGTGTTTGTTCCTGTTTTATAACAAACACATGAAGTTAACGTGAAACTACTGAGTCTGAATCGATTATTTATTTAAATCAGCTTTTAGCACGTGAATGAAAAATGAGTCAAGTTCATTATTTAGTCTTTGAAATGCTCCTTCACTCCACAACCTTACAGGTAGTTTTTAATAGGATTTTTGTAACGTTTCGTGGTGATAATAGTGGACTCAAGTGCAGAGAAAGCAACTCAACTAAAGATATGAGGTAAACGAAAATTTAATCAGAAAACAAAACAGCTGGCGGGGCAGCAAAACAAAACTTACAGGAAGATGAGGGTGAATGAAGGAACCAGACGAATACAGAGATGATGTGGATAATCCAAAACTATAAGAACGATACGGGAAACAAGAATGAACTGATGAAGGACTAGACAAAAACACGCTACTTAAATACAAAACTTAAATACTAACAAGACATCTGAGACAAGGGGAACAGGAAGTAAACATGACGTAAGAACCAAGATACCTGAAGCCCAACGCACACCTAGACGCCTTGACGCGTGGCAACGCTTCACCCCGCGCATCGATTAGAATCTGTTGAAATCAGACGCGGCGCCGCGACTAGAGAAGTCCCTATCGAGCACCCTTAGTTTCTTCTTCTACGCTTCTTAAAAATACTATTTCTAAAATATACTTGTTTTATTTGACTAGTTGTTTTTTTTCCATACTGCGCCAAGATATTTATAAAAACAAATAGCTACTCACCCATTCTGTCAGTTCGCTGTTGGAAAATGACGCCCGGCTTAGCGGCGATCTGGTGTAATTTGACGCGCGTCATTATCGTGTGTCAGAAAACGCGGCGCCGGGTGTTGCGTTTAGGTGTGCGTTACCCTTTACACAACCGGGGGGAAAACAGGAAGTACATCCGCTACCACAATAAAAGCAAAACAGGAAACAAGTGCATGACAAAAAAAAGGCAGAACCTAAAGACGGGATAAGACACGACACAAGACATGGAACCACAAAGAGCTATGAGAAAATAACACAAAATCACAGATAAATCTCTGGACTAAAATTACTACAATAAATCATAAACAAACAAAACCCAAGACCTGACAATTTTATTACATTCCAGAGTTAAAAGTCATGGTGAGGATGACATGAAGGGATGAATGGCTTCATGCTGGGCTTATAAAGAAGTTTTTAATGTCATTATTTTATTAAAATATGACCAACTGCAGCTGTGGAGCGAAGGCTACATGATTCTTTGTGAATTCTATTCAGATTCAGGTCTTTAGACACCCTGTCATACTTTTTATTCTGAAAGTAAATAAGCAGAAATAATTCCTAATACTATGAGATTACAAAAGTTGAAATACATTTAAATGTTTAGATAAAGTTGTTTGTACTTGTCATGTCTCTTCTTGTCTGCATGTGTTCTTCACACCATTATTAGTATTTGTTTTCTTGTTTCTTGTGATTTAAGATTTGATTAGTTTCATATTTAGTTCCAGTTTGTGTTTGTTTGTGTTTCTTCCTGTTACCTCACACCCTGTCAGTCATTTACTTCATGTCTTGCACCTGTTTGTGTTGTCTTGTATATAAACCTCGTGTTTCTGCACCAGTTCCTGTCTGTTCTCTCTGCTTGTTTTTGGATCACCTGTGTGCCTCGAACCTGGACCGTTTCCTGACTACACCTGTCTCTGCACACTTCTTCATTCTGTCTGGAAGTGCCACACCCAAAGTCCAACCTTTAACCTGTATCGATCAATCACATATAATAAACATTCTCATCCTTTCAGTCATGACCCAAATCTCATGACCATAGGTGAGGGTTGGAACATAGGTTGACCGGTAAATTGAGAGCTTGTATTGATCGCAGATACAAGCGGTTGAAATGAGTTTCCTCCGCAGGGTGGCTGGGTGCTCTCTTAGAGATAAGGTGAGGAGCTCAGAGTAGAGCCGCTGCTCCTTCACATCCAGAGGAGCTAGTTGAGGTGACATGGGCATCTGTTTCGGACGCCTCCTGGACGCCTCCCTGGGGAGGTGGTACTTGCGCGTCCCACTGGGAGGAGGCCTCCGGGATGACCTAGGACATGCTGGTGGGACTATGTCTCTCAGCTGGCCATGGAACGCCTTGGGGTCCCCCAGCTGAGCTGGACGGGGTGTGCACAGACAGGGAGGTCTGGGTATCTCTGCTCAGAATGCTGCCTCTGCAACCCGCCCCCGGATGAAGAGGAAGAAGATGGATGGATGGATAATAAACATTTGTGACTTTGTCTCCCTCTCTCTCTCTCTCTCTGTGAGCATCCAAACTCAGCCAAGCCCGTCCCTGACAGAACTCTTTCATTTAAAGAAATTAAGAACCCAAATGTTAAATCAACGCTACACTTCACATCTCTCAGATCAAACCGTATGTTTCATCCTCTTGTTCAGACTTCCTGTTAAATGGTACCTGTGAACAGAAACACACTCAGTCTTGAGGAGAAACAAACTCACCACTGGATACCTGCTTCACCTGCTTCAGTACCCGGTTAAACCTCTGCAGATGATTCAGAACGCAGCAGCACGTCTGGTCTTCAACCAGCCCAAGAGGGCTCATGTCACTCCGCTGCTCATTTCTCTGCACTGGCTTCCAGTTGCAGCACGCATCAAATACAAAGCTCTGCTTCTGGCTTACCAGACTCTAACACACACAGCTCCTACTTACCTTCACTCCTTCATCCAAACCTACATTCCCACGCGTCAGCTACGCTCAGCCGCTGAAAGACGCCTAGCGCTTCCACCACAACGTGGCATGAGATCATGTTCCAAACTCTTCTCCTCTGTTGTCCCCCGATGGTGGAATGACCTACCAAACTCGGTCCGATCCTCAGAGTCTGCAGCTACTTTTAAGAGCAGACTTAAGACTCACCTCTTTAAAGAACACTTTCAGTCTTAATGTGGAATTGATTTATGATTTATGATAGCGATTTGGGAGTTTATCTCTACAAAAAAAAAAAAAAATTGATACACTTGATGTATCAGCGTCGGAATTAAACTGGACTCCAAACAGTCCGCCTCCTTATATTGTTTCCTTCTCTTTGATTTCTTGCTTGTATGTTCTCTCAATGTAAGTCGCTTTGGATAAAAGCGTCTGCTAAATGACAGTAGTAGTAGTAGTAGTAGTAGTAGTAGTAGTAGTAGTAGTAGTAGTAGTACTCACCTGTGCTCCTCCCTCTGCTCCGTGCTCCTTGTTTGGCTCCTTGATCTCTAGAATCTTCCCATAAAGAAAAGCAGCAGTTCCACTCATTCTTCTACATTCACGGTCAAAATGACTCTTTTACTTACCTTTATATCGTCTCTGAGTCCAGCTTTGGTCTTTATTGTCATTTATTATGACACTAAGTAGCTTTTATGCAAGAGTTAATGTCCACAACTTGTTTTTAGTAGAGAAACACTGACAGAGAGCTGAGAATCTCTCATAGCAGCACCAACATTTCCATTCATGTTCATGTTCAACCCAAACTACAGCTCAGACTCCTTTAACTGGGTTCTTAATGTCATGCATGTAAAATAAATACATGACTTTAATTTATAGTCCAGCATGGCCATAACCTTCTCTCTTGTACTTTCCTGGTTTCCATGGTAACAGGTTTTGCAGAGGTTACCTGTTAAAGAGTGACAATACCAGCACACGTCTGAAAATATTTAAAACTTTCCACTTGAAGTGATTTCAGCAGCGACACAAAGAAGCGTTTCTTTTAAAGCCTCTGCGGTTCATTCTGAACAAGAACTGTGATAAAAGAGTGTCACGAACTCTGTTTACTATCAGAAACACTTTAATTAACTGTAACATATACAGTATAAAGGCTGTGGATGTGTTTATTTGGTGCTATATGCACACAGCTGTTTAATTCTCTATAACAGAAACAAAAGATGAAATAAATTCTATTTGAAGAATATCTCCACTTTGTTAAACACTCTGCTTTAAACAGGAATTATTTTCAAAACATTGAGGCCAGGAAGATTAAAATGTAGATTAATAAGTGATATTAAGTGTTTCTCCATATGAGCACAGATATATTTGTTCTTTTTTAGGAAAACATGATGTCATGATTTTCATTTTTCTTTAAGGCTGCACTCTGTAGCTGGATAATTCTGGATGTCACTGGGTTTGTAGGTTCAAAAACCTTCACCAGCATAATAACTCCATGAGGTGAACGGTCACAGTTTTCTGAGACTTTTTAACTCGGTACACTCACATTCACAAAACCTTTCTGACACACTGAAGGTATGAGTATATGGAACAAGACTAGAACCAAGTTCAGTTCTGGAAACAGGTCAAACCGTCTGGAAAATGAGTCTTGATCTTTTTTCAAAGAACGCTTTAAAACACAGAAACAAACATCCACTTATAGAATTATAATTATAATTATTTAACTGAATGTGCATGTTTTAACTGTGAGAAAATATTTACAACAACATATATGAGCTGATAAAGCAGGAAAATAGCAGAAACTAACAAGTAAATGAATGAATGAATGAATGAATGAATGAATGAATGAATGAATGAATGAATGAATGAATGAATGAATGAATGAATGAATGAATGAATGAATGAATGAATGAATGATGGGCTGGGTTGGTCCGAGCTCCAGGTACGAGCTTCAGGTCCGAGCTCCAGGTCGGAGCTCCAGGTCCGAGCTTCAGGTACGAGCTCCAGGTCCGAGCTCCAGGTACGAGCTTCAGGTACGAGCTCCAGGTCCGAGCTCCAGGTCGGAGCTTCAGGTACGAGCTTCAGGTACGAGCTTCAGGTACGAGCTCCAGGTCCGAGCTCCAGGTCCGAGCTCCAGGTCCGAGCTCCAGGTACGAGCTTCAGGTACGAGCTCCAGGTCCGAGCTCCAGGTCCGAGCTCCAGGTCGGAGCTCCAGGTCCGAGCTTCAGGTACGAGCTTCAGGTACGAGCTTCAGGTACGAGCTTCAGGTACGAGCTTCAGGTCCGAGCTCCAGGTCCGAGCTCCAGGTCCGAGCTCCAGGTCCGAGCTCCAGGTACGAGCTTCAGGTACGAGCTCCAGGTCCGAGCTCCAGGTCCGAGCTCCAGGTCCGAGCTTCAGGTCCGAGCTTCAGGTACGAGCTCCAGGTACGAGCTTCAGGTCCGAGCTCCAGGTCCGAGCTCCAGGTCCGAGCTCCAGGTCCGAGCTCCAGGTACGAGCTTCAGGTACGAGCTTCAGGTACGAGCTTCAGGTCCGAGCTCCAGGTCCGAGCTTCAGGTCCGAGCTCCAGGTACGAGCTTCAGGTCCGAGCTCCAGGTCCGAGCTCCAGGTCCGAGCTCCAGGTCCGAGCTTCAGGTACGAGCTTCAGGTACGAGCTTCAGGTACGAGCTCCAGGTCCGAGCTCCAGGTCCGAGCTCCAGGTCCGAGCTCCAGGTCCGAGCTTCAGGTACGAGCTCCAGGTCTGAGCTCCAGGTCCGAGCTCCAGGTCTGAGCTCCAGGTACGAGCTCCAGGTACGAGCTTCAGGTCCGAGCTCCAGGTCGGAGCTCCAGGTCTGAGCTCCAGGTCCGAGCTTCAGGTACGAGCTTCAGGTACGAGCTTCAGGTCCGAGCTCCAGGTCCGAGCTTCAGGTACGAGCTTCAGGTACGAGCTTCAGGTCCGAGCTCCANAAAAAAAAAAAAAAATTGATACACTTGATGTATCAGCGTCGGAATTAAACTGGACTCCAAACAGTCCGCCTCCTTATATTGTTTCCTTCTCTTTGATTTCTTGCTTGTATGTTCTCTCAATGTAAGTCGCTTTGGATAAAAGCGTCTGCTAAATGACAGTAGTAGTAGTAGTAGTAGTAGTAGTAGTAGTAGTAGTAGTAGTAGTAGTAGTAGTAGTAGTACTCACCTGTGCTCCTCCCTCTGCTCCGTGCTCCTTGTTTGGCTCCTTGATCTCTAGAATCTTCCCATAAAGAAAAGCAGCAGTTCCACTCATTCTTCTACATTCACGGTCAAAATGACTCTTTTACTTACCTTTATATCGTCTCTGAGTCCAGCTTTGGTCTTTATTGTCATTTATTATGACACTAAGTAGCTTTTATGTAAGAGTTAATGTCCACAACTTGTTTTTAGTAGAGAAACACTGACAGAGAGCTGAGAATCTCTCATAGCAGCACCAACATTTCCATTCATGTTCATGTTCAACCCAAACTACAGCTCAGACTTCTTTAACTGGGTTCTTAATGTCATGCATGTAAAATAAATACATGACTTTAATTTATAGTCCAGCATGGCCATAACCTTCTCTCTTGTAGTTTCCTGGTTTCCATGGTAACAGGTTTTGCAGAGGTTACCTGTTAAAGAGTGACAATACCAGCACACGTCTGAAAATATTTAAAACTTTCCACTTGAAGTGATTTCAGCAGCGACACAAAGAAGCGTTTCTTTTAAAGCCTCTGCGGTTCATTCTGAACAAGAACTGTGATAAAAGAGTGTCACGAACTCTGTTTACTATCAGAAACACTTTAATTAACTGTAACATATACAGTATAAAGGCTGTGGATGTGTTTATTTGGTGCTATATGCACACAGCTGTTTAATTCTCTATAACAGAAACAAAAGATGAAATAAATTCTATTTGAAGAATATCTCCACTTTGTTAAACACTCTGCTTTAAACAGGAATTATTTTCAAAACATTGAGGCCAGGAAGATTAAAATGTAGCTTAAAATGTAGATTAATAAGTGATATTAAGTGTTTCTCCATATGAGCACAGATATATTTGTTCTTTTTTAGGAAAACATGATGTCATGATTTTAATTTTTCTTTAAGGCTGCACTCTGTAGCTGGATAATTCTGGATGTCACTGGGTTTGTAGGTTCAAAAACCTTCACCAGCATAATAACTCCATGAGGTGAACGGTCACAGTTTTCGGAGACTTTTTAACTCGGTACACTCACATTCACAAAACCTTTCTGACACACTGAAGGTATGAGTATATGGAACAAGACTAGAACCAAGTTCAGTTCTGGAAACAGGTCAAACCGTCTGGAAAATGAGTCTTGATCTTTTTTCAAAGAACGCTTTAAAACACAGAAACAAACATCCACTTATAGAATTATAATTATAATTATTTAACTGAATGTGCATGTTTTAACTGTGAGAAAATATTTACAACAACATATATGAGCTGATAAAGCAGGAAAATAGCAGAAACTAACAAGTAAATGAATGAATGAATGAATGAATGAATGAATGAATGAATGAATGAATGAATGAATGAATGAATGAATGAATGATGGGCTGGGTTGGTCCGAGCTCCAGGTCGGAGCTCCAGGTACGAGCTTCAGGTACGAGCTCCAGGTCCGAGCTCCAGGTCCGAGCTTCAGGTACGAGCTTCAGGTCCGAGCTCCAGGTCCGAGCTCCAGGTCCGAGCTTCAGGTACGAGCTTCAGGTCCGAGCTTCAGGTCCGAGCTCCAGGTCCGAGCTCCAGGTCCGAGCTCCAGGTCCGAGCTCCAGGTCCGAGCTTCAGGTACGAGCTTCAGGTACGAGCTTCAGGTCCGAGCTTCAGGTACGAGCTCCAGGTCCGAGCTTCAGGTCCGAGCTTCAGGTACGAGCTCCAGGTCCGAGCTCCAGGTCCGAGCTCCAGGTCCGAGCTCCAGGTCCGAGCTCCAGGTACGAGCTTCAGGTACGAGCTCCAGGTCCGAGCTCCAGGTCCGAGCTCCAGGTCCGAGCTTCAGGTACGAGCTTCAGGTACGAGCTTCAGGTCCGAGCTCCAGGTCTGAGCTCCAGGTCCGAGCTCCAGGTCTGAGCTCCAGGTCCAGGCTTCTGGATGGTTTGAGTGGTCTGGGATACTTCACTCACTGTAAGAGGAGAGAATACAGGATTACAGTGTTTGTGAATGAAAGGTGGTGTGATCCAGTACAAACATCTGTTCCTGCTGAACTTTGAACTTCTAGCTGTCTGTAGGGTCCTCATTATTTGCCTTTAGTGAAATCTCCATGAGAAGACGTGTGATGTTAAACACACACCAGTCACAGAGCTGCAGTCTGCAGAGGAACTTCTCTGCTTCAACTTCACTCACAATACATGTTAAATAAATATATTATTATCCATCCATCAATTCTTTATAGCAGCTTGTTCCTGTTCTGGGTTGTGTGTGTGTGTGTGTGTGGGGGGGTGCCTTTCTAAGATTATTAATGATAATTTTAATTATGCTATTATTTTTATTGTTGTTAATTTTTACTTCTGTTAATATTCATCATTTTCCTCATGTTTGTATTTAATCTCTCACTCTTTGTTGAAATCTTTATCAAGGAGTTTGTGATGGACCGAGTTAAATGAGTGGAGGAAGCACAGAGGTTCTTCAAAAAAGGGGATGTTCTTTTATTTTTCCTTTCCCCAAAATATAATAAAAATAACTTGAGCTCATAAAAGAGGTCAACTAATCAAAAATGGAACTCAAACAAATGGTTAACTTAACTTCTCAACTGACTAAACAACATAACTGACCTAACAAACAAAGACACACAGGGGTGTATATACACTGGCTGATCAGACCATATGAAACAGATAGGGGTAACTAGATAAACATTTACCAACTACAAAACAAACAAACTAATCAGTACAGTTGAGTTGTTAATGAAACTAAATAACATAAACATGTAAACCTAAATGTAGAACTTCAAACTTCAATGTGTAACCAAACTCAGAAGCAAATAAACAAGGAGAGTCATTAATCCCCTCTTCCTGGAGGAGTTTGGTTGGTCCAATTAGCTCCTCCTGTATTTAGTGGAGTTGAACCCTTCAACCCTGTTTGCCCATCCAAACTCTCCCAGGAAGCAGGAAGTGGAGGAACTCTCAGCACCGGTAAGAGAAAACAGAAGTTAACTTCAACAGAATGGGTGAAATACAGTAGTTAACTAAATGTGTGCACTTACAATTAGAACTAGTGTATCATTAACCAATAAATGTAATGAAATCAACTTACAAACTAAAACAAAAGGTGCATGAAAGTTACCAACATTTACTGTTGTGTGGACATGGATGTGGTCATCACAGAGTTCAACATGTCCAATATGCAGATTATAGTTTGTACCATGCTGCATTTTACCTGTTACATTTTTACAAGAGGATAACAGGGTGTTAATTCAATGAAAAATGACGATTTTTTTATAGTAAAGTCTCAGTTCACTTCTGTTGGCATCCGACCTGTTCAACCAAAAGGTTTGTAATTCATGATATGTTAGTATTTCTGTCCAGCGTATGCACACATGCACACTCATAACCTCTGGTCACAACTTGGAAAGAAATTTCCCAAGCAAGCGATGAGTTAATCAGTTAAAAGCGTTTCATTCTAGAAGCACAGCAGGCCAAAAGGTCACAGCAAGCAGATGGACAGACTATCCTAAAAAAATCTTTGCTTCAGCACACAGAATTTAAAATGTGGTCACGCTACAGATTTGGTCCTCTCTCACAACACTCTGTCGGACAATCAACACCAAATACAGGTTTTAATTTATTAATAATAATAATAACAAATAGAATGCAGCTTTCAGAACACTCACTGTCACTTTATACAAAAAGAAAACAAGAAAACAACAAGGTCATAAAAGACAATAAAGTCAAAAGCACAAATTAAAATGGGGCAATACAATAGAGATTAGACAGAGGATACAGTTTTAAAAAGACAAGTTTTATGACGGGATTTAAAGAGTATAAAAGAGTCAGTGAGGATACGAGAAGGGAGTGAGTTCCAGAGGTGAGGGGCAGAGCCAAAACTCTAGACTAGGGATGTCCCGATCAAGTTTTTTTGCCCTCGAGTCCGAGTCTGAGTCATGTGATTTTGAGCATCTGCCGATACCGAGTCCCGATCCGATCTATAATACATTAAAAATGAATAAAAAAGAGCAATCAATCAAATATACGCATCAAGGCTTTTATAAGTCCTCATCTTCTCCAGTGTTGTGTACACTACAGGACTGCTGATAAGATATTCACATTTTCACAAACATTGCGGTTGTCAAGGAAACGTATCCTCTCTTAAAATGGCGGCTGCGGGTTGCGAGGTACAGTGTACCGGATACTGACATCACACAAAAAGGTGTATAGATGTGTTAAAACTAATGATAATATATATCCATATATGTCCAAGTCCTGATGAGGAGGTAACGTCTGATTCTGATTGAGTCTGAAACTCTGAGATCGGATCTGGACATCCCTACTCTAGACCTCATAGTCAACAGGTGAGAAAGGTCAGAAAGGTTGGGGAGGGGGTTAGTGGACAGGCAGAGTTGGGTGTCATCAGCATAGCAGTGAAATTTAATATTATACTTACAGAAGATTAAATCAGTTGATAGAAGATAAATGATAAACAGAAGAGACCCCAGGACAGAACCTTGTGGAACACCAGATAACAGAACTAGAACAGGATTTTTAGGATTTCAGCTGTTTGAAGTAGAAGCAGTCAGAAAGATATGATGTGAACTTGTCAAGAGCTGTATTGGTGATTCCTATAGCTGCCAGTCTGATCAGGAGGATGTTGTGAGATTATGCATTGAGGTCCAGGAGAATAAGAAGGAACTGTAATCCTGTATCAGCTGATATTAGAAGATTATTGGTGATTTTTACCAGATCGGTCTGAGTGGAGTGAAACCAGATTTAATCTTTTCATACAGATTATTGTCAGAGATGATCATGGACCTGAGGTTATTGAGGTAATACTAACTGTGTGTAATCAGTAATTGTTTCATCCCTAAAACATTTTGGTTGTAGACATCTAAAAAAACTGAGAAGTTCATTAACATGTCAGCTCTTATTTTCTGATATCCTTTAGTAAAATGTTTGAAATCTTTCCTGTGTTTGTGATGGTAGGTGTTATTTACCGTGCTGTAGTTTGCTGGGAGAGCAGCATCAGCACCTTTAACATCCTCCTAGTATGAAACAGTAACTGCTGCCCATGAAATGGTGATTGTTTTTTACAAAATAGAAACCTTCAAGTACGAGTTGAAGGTACAACTTCATCTAAAAGTCCAGTGCAATAACACGAGAGACTGTTAAGGTCACAGAGGAGATACACAGCAAATTCTACAGGGTTGATTTAACTCAACTGGAGTTGAATTCAACACTTTCAAAGTATCTATATGGGTCCACATCACAAAGTGTTAAAACAACACTTTTGAAAGTGTTAGGCATTTAACACTGAGATGGAGTTTCTTTTAACTCTGTCTGTAGTTAAAAGTTAACACTTATAAACACTGATCAGTGTTGATTTTTTCAACACTTGACCATAGAGTTAAAAGTTAGCACTATTAGTGTTGCCTGTTTAACTCCAGATAGAGTTATTTTATAACGGACAACATTGTCATTGATCTTCTACATTGGAGACTGTCTGATGAACACGCTGTGACATAAACGTAGGAAGACCTCTACCACAGATGAGAGAAGCAGGTGAAGACCCTCTTCACAATTTCAGTTCAGAGAAGCTCAAAGTCTGAGAACTACAATATTATATCATAGGCAGCTTGTATTAGGTTACCTCAGTCAGGTTTGAGTCACGGTTGCTGAAAGATTTAAAAAGCCGACTGATTTTAATAATGTAGTAGGTGTAAAGTATTGAATAAAATGTTGTGCTGCATGATTGGCTTTATTTTAACTCTTACACAGAGGTTTATGATGCACAAATTTACAATTAAATTGCAGATCAAGCCTCCAAGTGCATTTTGGGTAAAACTCAGACCCGGGCATTGGCTCCGCCCCCCGCCCAGCTCTGATGAGCAACTCTGTTCAGAGTTAATTTTAAATTCAACACTTGACAAGAGTTGCTTAAATGTAACTCCCCAAATTAACACCAACTCTTTTGAGGAATTTACTCTCACGGAGTTAAATAGACTAAAAAAGAGTTAAATTAACACTCAACACTAACACTGGAAATTGAACACTTTTGAATTTGCTGTGTACCTACAAGTTATTGGTAAAGAACAGATCCTTTTTGTTTGTCCTGTTACATAAAGTAAAAGTACAGTAGAATTTAGTTCCTGTTCAAAGACCTGAAAATAACACACAGGAAAATAAATCCCTTCTGAATCATTTTTATGTTTGAGTCTTCATTTGACAAAGTCTGACTCACACTTTACTGATGAGTGGAGCAACATAAGCAGCAGAGAGAACCCATGCTGGCTGTAAATAATTCAGATAAAAAGCTATTGAAAGTAGCTGACAGGTCTCCAAACCCCAGCATCAGAACCGGCTCTGATAATGTGTGTTTGTCCTTTAAGAAAGCCGCCTGTCATGTGTGTTTTTCTGCCTGTTGTTTTCACTGCTTGGCTCACCGAGGCAGCGGGGCGGTTCAAATGTCACACTGTCTCTTAACGGTGATGAAGACGAAGACAAACTGGAAGCCACTTCAAAATATGAAGGAATAATAAGTGGAAACATTTTTCTTTATACAACAGACATGTTATTTTTTGTCTATAATCATATTTCAGAGTATTTTTTCATTAAATTGAATCATAATAAGTAACAATAAGCGTGACAGTTCACTCATACAGAAGCAGCTTGTCAACATGAATCCTAAAGTGGGCCGTCGTACTGATGATACCAGAGCGCTAATGAAAGTAAACAAGTGAGATTCAGAACATGTAAGAGACGTGGATCCAAAGAGGGGGGGGATGGGGGTCGGGGGAGGCGGGTGGGGGGGGCTGAGAATAAATTAGTTTTTTTGAACTATTTGTAATTATTGTATGTGACACCAGCAGCAGAATGTTCACTTCAGTGTTTGTGTACCTGATCAGCTTTATGTTGAGCTTACCAGAACAACCCAATCAAGGAATATAAGGAATCACATTTTCTGTGACCAGATTGGTTTCCCATCAACTTTATGTGGGAATATTTGGAATTTACCAATTTAGCAAGACAGAAATTGTTTTCTGTCAAAATATCAAAGCTCAATTTTCCCTTCTTGTTATTGTAGAACTGAAACATGTTTCCGTGGATTCAGTCTGTGAGTTTTCAGTCATCTGGTTGCACGTTGTGCTCCACCAGCAGCTGCATCCACCTTCTATCAGCAGGTTTTCTGCTAGTTTATATTAAAAAACACTAATAAACTAGTCTGGTTCTCCACAGCCAGAGAACCGACATGGAACCACACGACCTTCAGTATTTAAATACATATTTAAGCCATTATTTATTATGTTTGACTTTAAGGGAACTTACCTGGTTATATAAAGGACATAGAGGATCACAGGAGACTGTTTATCTACACAGTTCACATGGTTTGCCTCATTCATGCAACACTGTGTTTTACTATCACCAGTCAAAACACTGATTCAACGATCAGTTTTTGGGATTGTGTCTGTAGTTGCAAACAGGAAATACACACTGTCATAAACACCAGCTGGTATATTCAAACAGGCCAGTGATGTTCATGAGTAGGAAACAATCAGTGTTTTAAAATATGTTAAAATCAGCAACTGTGAAGGCAGCGCTGTGCTGCGGTGCTCTGACCTGCTTTTAACTACATGAGTGTGTTTTGTTATCATTATGGGGACCGTCCATTGACTTCCATTGATTTTAGTAACTAGATTTATACCTAACCCAAACCCTTTTCCTAACCTTAACCATTACTGATCTATAACTAACCCTAAGACTAACTAAAACTCTATTCACACCATACCTATAAACCTAACCCCTAACCCTAAAAAGGGGAGTCCCCCCCATGGGGACCAGGCTTCGGTCCCCACAAGAACCCTCGGACCCCAGAAAGATAGTAAAAGTCAGGAAACGGGTCCCCAGGAGGTCAGAAATACAAACCCCCACACACACACACACACACACACACACACACACCCACACCCACACACACACACACACACACACACACACACGTGGTTTCCAACAGATGAGCTTTACAGTAACATCTAGTTTATCATTGTAGAACAAATCCTTCATAAGACCCTGTAGTCTGAACACGGGCAGTAAAATCACATCTACCAAGATTACTGCAACTCCTCAAGCATTTAGGCTGGAGGAGACACACATCTGTAAGACTAGAAGAGAAGAACTTTACAGACATTGTAGGAATTTATAGGTCTTAACATGCAATGAATGTCCAATCACAGGTGAGAACTGGTGCACACGTGGAGCAGAAACAGATGCTGTGTGAATAAGTTTGACAGACAGCAATAAGATGTCTTAACTCGTAGTTCTGGCTTAAATAATAAAAACAACCTGTTTGTATTTGACTGACCCTAAAAATAACCTGAATTTTACAAGATGGTGTTAATGTTTTTGTTTCTTTAGACAATCCAGCAGGATCTGGAGCGACAGTAGCTCAGGAGGTCATTTAGTAAACAGCAGGTCACCAGATCAAATCCCCGTCCAAGAAAACATTATCACAAACTAAAACACCTTTAAAGTTACTCATGAATTGATACTTTTTGCTTGAATTTGAAGCTTCCTTCTCTCTCAGAACCTGGTTGTATAATTTATTATTGGTGTACATGAATATGTATTTAATAACCTAAACACTCCACAAAGCAGCGACTCAGCTCAACATCTTGTTTATTTATTCATTATATTCTTTGAGCTAAATTTGTTAAAAAATTCAGAAGAATCTTACTTAGTTTTTTTGTTTTGTTCACAACATGAGAGCTTCAGATTAACTGGACTTACATTGGCAGTGTTCAAATTCAGGGTCTGCATACTTCGAAGGATCCAGTCTACCCAGTCGACGTGGGCCGCGTACTTCTTCGACCGAGTAGACCGGATGTTAACGGCTGTGAATTGGGACAGGTCTAGCCTTCAGATGAACTCCCGCCCCCACCCCCGCGAATGTGCTGTCACCTAGCAACCGTGACGACTCTGGCCTGAACAGTTAGAACTTTAAAAATGTTTGTAGAAACAGTCTTTAGTTGGTTAATCCCGAAATAAATATGTATACTGTTATTTTGTTTTTATTTTTTATGAGAAAAATAAGGCTCTTCTGCCTTCAGTATTTTTATTATTTCATGTTTACCCTGAATATTTGTTCATAGATCAGAAATTAATGTAGCAGGTTTATATATGTTTAACAAAAAGTTGTAAATATAGGTGTTAAAGTGATTTTACACATTTATTTTTGTTAATGTACAACACTGTCTTCTTTTGGCCCAAAAAGATGTAAAATTCCGGTCGCAATAAAATACAAGCACTTTTAACGTAACATTTCAGACTAAAATAACTTTAGAATATTTTATATAAATGACCAAAGCCCTAAATCTAACAGTATAGGTACAATCATCTCCGGGTGCAGCTCTCGCTTCACTGTCCGCCATTACTCATAAAATAAATCTCCCGTTTGACCCGCAATGCATGTTGGGATATGTCGGCCGGCGAAGGATACACCGGACCCAGCCTTCAAATCGCGGGAAAAAAGGCTGGTTTCATCGGCCGCAATCGAAGGAGTCTTCTAATTGGGACAGGCCTAGTTGTGGTGCCGTGACGTAAACGGCCGACGAACCCAGCCTTCGAAGTATGCAGACCCTGAATTTGGACACAGCCTTCGTGATGGAAAAGTCATTCAGGAAGTAAATGACACAGGGAGTGTTATTGTTGTGCTGCTATGGGCAGACAGCCACATCTCCCATATCAAACGCTGCTGTTATCACATGATCAATGCCTGAAAGTTTTAATATTTTTGACAAAGTGAAAACTGGAAGGTAAATTAACCAAACAGAAAACATCCATTAAAGGGACATAAGTTAAGCTGTGGACAGGAAGGATCTCCTGTAGAGGGTTCTAGCTGTGGACAGGAAGGATCTCCTGTAGAGGGTTCTAGCTGTGGACAGGAAGGATCTCCTGTAGAGGGTTTTAGCTGTGGACAGGAAGGATCTCCTGTAGAGGGTTCTAGCTGTAGACGGGAAGGATCTCCTGTAGAAGGTTCTAGTAGTGGACGGGAAGGATCTCCTGTAGAGGGTTCTAGCTGTGGACGGGAAGGTTCTCCTGTAGAAGGTTCTAGCTGTGGACAGGAAGGATCTCCTGTAGAGGGTTCTAGCTGTGGACGGGAAGGATCTCCTGTAGAGCTTTCTAGCTGTGGACAGGAAGGATCTCCTGTAGAGGGCTCTAGCTGTGGACAGGAAGGTTCTCCTGTAGAGGGTTCTAGCTGTTGACAGGAAGTATCTCCTGTAGAGGGTTCTAGGTGGGGACAGGAAGGATCTCCTGTAGAGGGTTCTAGCTGTGGACAGGAAGGATCTCCTGTAGAGGGTTCTAGCTGTGGACAGGAAGGATCTCCTGTAGAGGGTTCTAGCTGTGGACTGGAAGGATCTCCTGTAGAGGGTTCTAGCTGTGGACAGGAAGGTTCTCCTGTAGAGGGTTTTAGCTGTAGACAGGAAGGATCTCCTGTAGAGGGTTCTAGCTGTAGACGGTAAGGATCTCCTGTAGAGGGTTCTAGCTGTGGACAGGAAGGATCTCCTGTAGAGGGTTCTAGCTGTGGACTGGAAGGATCTCCTGTAGAGGGTTCTAGCTGTGGACGGGCTGGATCTCCTGTAGAGGGTTCTAGCTGTGGGCGGGACGGATCTCCTGTAGAGGGTTCTAGCTCTGGACGGGAAGGCTCTCCCGTAGNGCCTTCGTGATGGAAAAGTCATTCAGGAAGTAAATGACACAGGGAGTGTTATTGTTGTGCTGCTATGGGCAGACAGCCACATCTCCCATATCAAACGCTGCTGTTATCACATGATCAATGCCTGAAAGTTTTAATATTTTTGACAAAGTGAAAACTGGAAGGTAAATTAACCAAACAGAAAACATCCATTAAAGGGACATAAGTTAAGATTTGTGAAAAACTACACATGCATTTCCAGTTTATTCAATGCTAATGGGTCATGAAGCATTAAAAACCCAAAATAACGAGGCCATCCGCATATATGTCTGTTGCCTTGGAAACGCTGTGTGCCACATAATGCGCTGCAGTTCGACGTCCGAATTTCCCGCGCAGTTGTAGGGATGTGACGTAAATTGACGCTGCATGCGCGTTGCCGACAGCTCTTGAACAGGAAGTACATGGCCGCCGTGGACTTGGATTCAAACACTGAAGGTATACTTATGGATGTTTCTGCAGCCAGCAAACGACCTGCATCCACTCTCACCCCCCAAAAAAGTGGCACCACGAAGAAAAAAAAGACTATCAGCGGCATCTCGTGAGTCTAAAAAAAAATATGACCGAAGCCGGGCAGGCACCTGCATAAATATTGGATATGCGTTGGGTTCATGGAGGGAACTTCAGCTGCATTTGGGAGTGAAAACGGATGCTGACATGGCTCATTTCCTTGTGACCAGGTGAGAAAACATTATAGGTCGTGTTTAGAGCCTGATACAGTATGAAAATGATGAGATCAAATCAAATAACAGAGTGGAGAGACCTGACGTGAAGTATGTTAGCCTCCCCGGTGCAGTGCTGTGAAGACGAACAGTCTGTAAAGTGTCTGTGCGCGCTCCCGTGCCGGCTTGGCTGGTGGCTGCAGTTAGCCACAGCGCCTGTCGCGGCAGCACTGAGTCAGATTTTGTAAAGCTGCCTTAAGTTCCTTTAAAGATGAGGTCTGTTCCCTTTTCATCAGTGTATGAGGACAAATAATATGGATTTAATAAAAGACAGCGAATGAGAATGTTTCACTGTTGTAGTTTAGATTGTTTTAAAAGCTCTCTGCAAGACACAACAAACATAAAACTGATTTAAGCAGATCTTTATTTTATTACATGATAAAACTTTCTCTTATATTCAACTTGTCTGTTTTTCTGACAGTGTTCTCAAATACAGTTTCATTTTGTTTCCTTCAGTTTCTCCACCTACAGCACGTCTCACCCTGAGGTGTAAACACTGTGTTCTATTCCAACTGAAGGCAAAATAAGTCAGGATCTGGTTAATGGTTGACACTGCACGGTGGCAACATACGTGCACAGAATCAGTTTACACTATCATTAAAGTTACAGTATGTAAGAATTAGACCTTGTTGTCAAACCCGAGTCCTGCAGTTCATGTAGAAAAACAAACCCGTCCGTTCTCAGCCACTCCCCCCTCCCCTCCCTGATGTTTCTGTTGGGTTGCCAGTTCTGATGTTGATCCTCATTTAGTTTCTCTTGTATTTGTTCAGTTTTTGGAAATATCTGAAGGTCTATTTGTTCAACGTTGAGTTTTCCTAAGTGTGTTTGAACGCCCCATCACGTGCTGCTCAGCTGATCAGTTGGAAGGATGTGGTGGTTTCTTACTTTTTGCTGCTGCTCGTTGTGGAATTCCAGCTGCTTGTGTTGAAGACTTGGCAGCCTTGCAGACTCACATGTGATTTGTTATGGAACCAGGAAGTCTGGACGTGTAAATAATGATTCTGGTCCGGAACAGAAACTAGCGACCACCCAGCTGACTGAGATCCAGATCTGTTACAATGTAACTTTATGTTCAACATCAGTGGAACATTAAACTGTTGTGTGAGTATTTACCTGTAACATTCTGACAAACTGTACCTTTAAGTTTTGTTTCATGAATGATGTGAGTAAACGTCTACCACGTCTGATTGCCATCTTGTTCCAACATAAATACTTCCTGGTTTCTTTCACTCAATAGCTACGTTTACATGCGCCAAATCTGATTAAAATCTTGGTCGATCTGAATTCCCAAATCCCTGTTTACATGGACACTAACTGAAATGATCTGATCATGCCATGAGTACACATGCACCAAGCACTCAATCAGGTTAAATGAGTTGAGCATGCGCACAGCGAGTTGTCTTTCCAGGGGAAGAAAAAAAAGTAAACAAACTCCGTCCTTTCTGCACGTCTTTCCCGCCCCATCGTGTGCTCGATCTGACTCACGTTATCCCCTATATGGACCTTCTGCAGGTGATTACCTTTATGTTTGGGTTTTTACTGGTCGCATTAACCAAGCTAGAGGCTGAATACATATTACTACTGCTCCTCCACCACAGGAGAGGAGAGCAGGATGACAGGATGACTGCACCAGCAGACCACTTCTGATTACTTCCCGCTATGTTTTCTACTTGGGTCTGCGAAAGTGGAAAGACGTCACGCTGAAGTTGTACGCATGCGCAAAGGGCTCTTTTCACCCTTTCTTTCCGAATGGGTGTATACATGCACGTCTATCTGAATGAAGATCGGACAAAACCACCCCTCTAGATCGGAAGTAAATTTCATTCTGATCAGGCTGCATCGGATCAAAACATTCTGATTGACATGTTTACATGACATATTTTTTATCCGATTGGGCGTTTATTCCGATTAAATGTGCCCATGTAAACGTAGCTATTGTTTATCTCCTCATGTTGCTCCTGTGTTCAGATCCTGTTTTTTGGAAGTTGTTTGCTGCCACGTGTGCTTTTATTTTGTTTATTAAAAGTCTTTATTTCATACAGGACAGGAAGGATCTCCTGTAGAGGGTTCTAGCTGTGGACAGGAAGGATCTCCTGTAGAGGGTTCTAGCTGTGGACGGGAAGGATCTCCTGTAGAGGGTTCTAGCTGTGGACAGGAAGGATCTCCTGTAGAGGGTTCTAGCTGTGGGCATGAAGGATCTCCCGTAGAGGGTTCTAGCTGTGGACAGGAAGGATCTCCTGTAGAGGGTTCTAGCTGTGGACAGGAAGGATCTTCTGTAGAGGGTTCTAGCTGTGGACAGGAAGGATCTTCTGTAGAGGGTTCTAGCTGTGGACATGAAGGATCTCCTGTAGAGGGTTCTAGCTGTGGACGGGAAGGATCTCCTGTAGAAGGTTCTAGCTGTAGACGGGAAGGATCTCCTGTAGAGGGTTCTAGCTGTGGACATGAAGGATCTCCTGTAGAGGGTTCTAGCTGTGGACGGGAATGATCTCATGTAGAGGGTTCTAGCTGTAGACAAGAAGGATATCCTGTAGAGGGTTCTAGTTGTAGACAGGAAGGATCTCCTGTAGAGGGTTCTAGCTGGAGAAAGGAAGGATGTCCTGTAGAGGGTTCTAGCTGTAGACAGGAAGGATCTCCTGTAGAGGGTTCTAGCTGTAGACAGGAAGGATCTCCTGTAGAGGGTTCTAGCTGTAGACAGGAAGGATCTCCTGTAGAGGGTTCTAGCTGTAGACAAGAAGGTTCTCCTGTAGAGGGTTCTAGCTGTAGACAGGAAGGATCTCCTGTAGAGGGTTCTAGCTGTAGACAGGAAGGATCTCCTGTAGAGGGTTCTAGCTGTGGACAGGAAGGATCTCCTGTAGAGGGTTCTAGCTGTAGATGGGAAGGATCTCCTGTAGAGGGTTCTAGCTGTGGACGGGAAGGATCTCCTGTAGAGGGTTCTAGCTGTGGACATGAAGGATCTCCTGTAGATGGTTCTAGCTGTAGACAGGAAGGATCTTCTGTAGAGGGTTCTAGCTGTAGACAGGAAGGATCTCCTGCAGAGGGTTCTAGCTGTAGACAGGAAGGATCTCCTGTAGAGGGTTCTAGCTGTAGACGGGAAGGATCTCCTGTAGAGGGTTCTAGCTGTGGACGGGAAGGATCTCCTGTAGAGGGTTCTAGGTGTGGACTGGAAGGATCTCCTGTAGAGGGTTCTAGCTGTAGACAGGAAGGATCTCCTGTAGAGGGTTCTAGTTCTAGCTGTGGACAGGAAGGATCTCCTGTAGAGGGTTCTAGCTGTGGACTGGAAGGATCTCCTGTAGAGGGTTCTAGCTGTAGACAGGAAGGATCTTCTGTAGAGGGTTCTAGCTGTGGACAGGAAGGATCTCCTGTAGAGGGTTCTAGCTGTGGACTGGAAGGATCTCCTGTAGAGGGTTCTAGTTGTGGACAGGAAGGATCTCCTGTAGAGGGTTCTAGGTGTGGACTGGAAGGATCTCCTGTAGAGGGTTCTAGTTCTAGCTGTGGACAGGAAGGATCTCCTGTAGAGGGTTCTAGCTGTAGACAGGAAGGATCTCCTGTAGAGGGTTCTAGCTGTAGACAGGAAGGATCTCCTGTAGAGGGTTCTAGCTGTAGACAGGAAGGATCTTCTGTAGAGGGTTCTAGCTGTGGACAGGAAGGATCTCCTGTAGAGGGTTCTAGCTGTAGACAGGAAGGATCTCCTGTAGAGGGTTCTAGCTGTAGACAGGAAGGATCTTCTGTAGAGGGTTCTAGCTGTAGACAGGAAGGATCTCCTGTAGAGGGTTCTAGATGTGGAGGGGAAGGATCTCCTGTAGAGGGTTCTAGCTGTGGACTGGAAGGATCTCCTGTAGAGGGTTCTAGCTGTGGACAGGAAGGATCTCCTGTAGAGGGTTCTAGCTGTGGACAGGAAGGATCTCCTGTAGAGGGTTCTAGCTGTAGACAGGAAGGATCTCCTGTAGAGGGTTCTAGCTGTAGACAGGAAGGATCTCCTGTAGAGGTCTGTGTTGGATCTGTTGTTGAGTTACTGTGTTCTGAAGAGGATGATGAGGGTTCTCCATCATGTTCTTCATCCTCTTTTGGACAATCAACTCAAGAGACTCCAGTTCAGTCTCCAGGACAGAATCAGTCCTCCTTATCCATCTGTAGAGCCTCTTCATGTCACCTGCTCTGATGCTCCGCCCCCAACAGGTGACTGCAGGTGTGATCAGATGACAAACTCCTCTTCTTTTGCCGCTCCTCTTCAAATCTCTGTCTGCTCGTATTGTTTGAAAGCCAGGTAGAGACACACTGGAGTCCAGGATGTCCCTTTAGCCATGTCTCAGTAAAACACATGATGCTGTATTTCAACAGAGTTTCAAGTTCATCCATTTTGTTAGCAAAGAGATCTCACATTTGTCAATATGACTGATAGAAGTGAAGGTTTAAACTTCCTCTTTCTCTCTCTTCACTCTGCTCCTGTTCTGCATCCACGTCTTCTTCTTTTGAGCTCATCAGGGATCCAGAGTTTCAATTTGAGGATTATTTCAGCCTTAGAAATGTCAGTTAGCTGCTCTTTCTTGTAAACAAGTCTCTCGTTGCCATGGTTACGCATCATAACAAGTGGCAAAAAAGTGACAAATCAAGCAAAAGCTCAATCAGCACAGCACCCAAATCAGAAGAAAAGTATTTAGAAAATATTTCCAGAAGAAAAAAGTAGCAAGAAATACTCAAAAAGAACAAAAAATGTTAGCAAAGTCACAGAGCTACTCCAACAAGCTGCCACCAGTTGTAGTTGTAGTGCTATACTGTTCATTATTTTTTTTTTAACATTGACATCATTTTCATGACTTGCTGAACAGATCCTTCTAAATTTGGTTTAATAACAATGACAATAAAGTTGCTTAAGAGCCTTGAATTTAAGATATTCAGTAAATCAGTGACAGTGGGGTGGATGTAAAGGTAGTATGATTTAATTGAAAGCAGTGAGAACTGGTTACAATTTGAATAAAGTTAAACTGAAACAGTAAAGGTAGAAAGTGACCTTGAGCCTCAGTCATTTCTGACTGAGAAGGCAGAGACTCATTTCAGGGCCTGATTTATCAATATTCCAAGGAAAGAGCGAAAAATTGTGTGTGTTCCTGATTTGTGGGTTATTTACTAATATTGATTACACAATTGAGTTTGCCAAGTGCTATTCTCTTGAAAGAAGGGGTTAGGGTTAGGGGGTTGCACAGGTGAGCTGGCAGACAGGAACGCGCTTTGCGTCGCCTACAGAAGGATAATCTTATTAAAAAGTGTAGCAGGTAAAAAAAAGGGAACAAAGAAATTATTCAGCTTTACTTAAATAAACTGAAATCATGTAACAACTCTTTTTCTTTTTATTAAAAAGATTTAAAGATGACAATGTGTTGACCTCATTGCTCATGAACAGGAATTCTGAATGAGAGTCCTGAAGCATTGGGTTGATCATTGACTTCAGATGAAAATGAAATAAGCAGCAAATGGTAAGAAGTTTACATAAAACGAGGAAATGCTGGGGATTCCTCTGATCTATGTGTTCCATCATTCATCCAGATGACCAAACATCAGCCAGGAGATTCCTCAGATACATCAAGCACTTTTATTCTATTCACATTGATCTAATTAGACTAACTGTGCACATCAAATAGAAAAAGAAATAACTGAAATTTAAAAAAAAAATAAAATTAACGTGTTTGTCTTTAGTGTTGTAGGCCTCAACTTTGACTTCCTGGCTCTCAATCTGACAGGATTCATAGCTTACAGCGTCTTCAACATTGGACTGTTCTGGATACCTTACATAAAGGTAACTTCATCATCAACAGTCACAAACTGTAAAAGTAACAAAGAGTATGTACATTTTTATAAAGGTTTTTATGAATGTTGGTTATTAACATTAGGTTTCAGTTGTGAAACACTGCTGCACGTTTCTATTTCTTTTTAATGTCGGAACACTAGCAGCATTGTATGTTACAAACGGAGAGGAATTAGGATGTTAGTTCAATTAGCTTCAAATGATATGAGAATATTTCAAGTTCAGTACACAGTGCATTTGGCTCTTATTGTGAAAGGACTTGTTAAAAGATGTTACGTCTCAAAGATGCAGATGAACTCATTCAGTCAAAAAGTGTATGTCATGTTAGTACACACTCATAACCTCCTGGTATGATAGAGAGAAGCAGTCATGAGTTAAACTAATGAATAGAAACATTCTGTGGACTGATGACTGAAAGAGAAACTTCTTGAAGGTTTGTGTCCCGTTTCATCTGGAGTAACATTAACAGTGTATTTCAGGAATAAGAACATTACATATTTCATTCAACAGCTGTTTTTTAAGTTAGCAAAATATTTGGGCATTAAATGTTTCCTGCCATAAAAACAGTTTTTCTGAGGTTTCTGTTGAATATTTTAGGTCCATAGGTTCTTGGTTTCGTACTTGGGGTGAAAATTACACAATAACTTCTTTTTCTTACTCTCAATGATTCAACACGTATGTGTAAACAGGTGCCGCACCTCATGTCACTCAGGTGCAATTGTCACAGACATCAATAACTCTGCCCACCAACTCCTCTAACACCACCCCTCAACCTCCACCGTAGTGATTCACACAGGCACGAATAACCTCAAGTTCCAGCAGTCAGAAACTCTAAAGACGGATTTTGTCAACATCATACACAACATCACACTCAGTACATTTACATGCAGCCAGAGAAATTCGATTTATTGCCTTAGTACAACAGAAATTGGACTTCTGAAATGCATGTAAAGGTTTAGTCTAACTGAAATCAAACCGAACTGGACTTTGAATATTCCGACTAAGCTACCCAGATGATGCGATTCAAAGTTGAATTTCTCTTCATGTAAACGCTCTGGCTGCTTAGTCGAACTATCTGGCCCGCCCCTTCAGGAAAGGATGTGCCGCGATAAACGGCAAAACAGTAAACGAAGAAGACGAAGATCGCGGCTAAAGCTGGATTCATACTAACGCAAAGGCAAATGTGCTCCCACACGGCGACATACTGACGGGGCCAGTTGCTGTTCATACTACTCCGACCCTGTTGCAAAGAAATTCTCCGCCAGGACAGCTGGAGGCGTGTTCCTTACTTAGAGATCTCCCGGTGCTTTATGTTTGGTTCCAACCATGAGAGGAACAAATAAAAAGCAGGGACTTTACGGCCACCAGCATCGCCACTGCTGCCCTTCAGACCTTCAGACCTCTTTTAATGTGGACAAATTTGTCCTCAAGACTGTCAACACTTGCGCTGTTTACAAAAGGGAAGCTACATTGTGCCGTAAAGGATGTTGGGTTGTTTGGCTGACCAATCACAGACGTGCGTCATCCGACTGTATCCGAGAAAGTAGAGCGTGACTTCAACCGTCCATCCGAGGCAGTTGGAGAGCGCATACAACGTCGTATCATGGCGATGCGTGTCTCCGACATGTCGGAGCTGCGTTAGTATGAATCCAGCTTAAGTGGAAGATCAGTACATTTTACATTTTTTCACTAACGCAACTTTTTCTTTGTCTGACACAAACCAGAAGAACGCCCCTGCGACGGGTCGCATGGTGCCACCCACCATTGCGGTGGTGAGTGCACTTCTTCAATAAATCGATTTTTGAAATGACATGTAAACTGGGATACAGCTCTCGCCAGGGGGCTAATCCTTAGTCCAACTTCTGCCAAACTCGATTTAGGTGTGCATGTAAACGTACTGACAATTAATCATACACTTCATCATCTCTAGTCCAGTTCCTTCATCCAGCTTTAGAGACATCAAGTTCAGCCACATCCGACAACTTCACATCTGGTTAAAAAAATACTGTCACCTCAACAATATTCTATACACGGACAACTTCACCACCTTCTATAATAGACCTTACCTCTTCAAACCAGACAGCTTACATCCCAATCAAATAGGTTATCATCTTTTATCCATGAAGATTGATCTCACTCTCCACTCCTGTAAGTCTGTTTCAGATTGACTATCCAGCCAGAACTCATCTCCCCCAGTTAGATCTTCTTTTATTTCATATCACATACCGGTACACATACCCACAGACAAAACAAATCTCCTCACTCTCATCCACACACTGCTCCGGCTCGATGTCTCCATCCCATACACACAACTCTTGTCAAACACACATCCACACACTCACAACTGGACTTACCTGCATCACTTAACATGGCTCTTTTAAATGTAAAGTACAGTGGTCGACGATTATATGCACGACTTCAGTGCCTGGCAAGTTTGTTCATATAAGCGTTGTGTGTATTTATCTGTCGGTGGTCATTTGGACTGTAAACACGGTTAGCAGTGTTCTGTATTGATAACAGATAACTGGAAAGTGTGTAATAACGCAATTATAATGTATAAGGAGAATAAAACTCTCAGAGGGAGTTATATACTCGTAGAGAGGATCCACGATGACACTATTAGTAAACAAATGCGCCAGATACATGACGCGACGGTGATGACACAGATTAAGTTACAGTTAGTAACAGAACGGTTTTCTATATCGAATATTAAGACAGCTTTAGCCAGAAGCGCCAGACACGTGTGCGTAAATGCCAGATCAGTCTAGTTCCACTCACCAAACAGCGAGAGTGTGTGTGTGAGAACACCAGCAGAGGTGTACAGTCAAGTAACTAGTGAGAAACAGTGAGATTTAATGAGATGCATGTATGATACTCCAAAATTTTTTTCATATATCCGTCTGCGCTGTTGTAGGGAACACGTATTATGAATGTTTACCTCTTTATTACGTTATTACTCGGGGCACCACCTTCTTGGTAAGGAATTAAATATTAGAATATTTAATTGAATTATTTCAATCTCATGTACTGGGGTCGTATGTTCGGTCCAGTTAGGGACTCAAATCACACATAAAAACTCACTGAATCGGCCAATTAAAACTAAGGTGAATATTTATTGAACAACAAGTAAGATAGACCAATAAACACACAAACAAAAAACAAATAAACGAACTAAAACATTTAATGAAATCAGCAATGTATGAAGCTATGAACCGGAAATGGCGTCAGACTTAGTACTTTTTAGGATAAGTTGATTTTTCTAACGTTCAAGAATCTTAAACAACTGTGAAGAGTGGGTGAGGAAACGGTAATTACTGTTTTACCACAGGGGAGAATTTTAAACTTAAGGAAGGTTGTACTGTTGCAGTGCATTTAGTGGAGTGAGAGGAAAGAGTAAAAGAGTGGGATCAAAACTTCCGGGCTTTTGAGACACCAGCACAAAATGTTTAGAATCTGTTTTGTCAACTGATTCCCTACTTGGTTCAGCCACAGGCGGAAGTTTTGCTGCGATTTCTGGTGAGATTTTGTCGGTCTGGGTGGTTCTCCCAGGACACCGAATCTACTTGCCAGAGGAAGATAGCTGTCCAATTTGTCTCGGAATCAGGCGCTGGGGTTTCTCGTGCTGTGCCGGAAGGCCCACGGAAGAACTCTGGTAGTTGTAGTCTTTGGCTCCGCTGGTGACGTGAAAGTCTGGTTCTTATGGAATTAAACTATTTAAATAAAATACTTGTTGCGTGTTTGAACGTGCGCCAAACTTAAAGAAAAATTAACTCTGGCGATATAAAAAACGCACCTTAAAACAAACACTTAAGTTTCAAACAAGATGTGGAGTTTTGATAAGGTAAAATCAAAAAGATTTAAACTTTCATTTTATAACATAATATGTCACTTAGTTAAACTGGGTGAACATTACTTCAGAGCAAAGATAATGGTTTATACCGTCCCTGTAAAGAAAATTTTGATTGTGTTAAATGTGTGATCACATTACTTACAACAAAATAAAACAGAGTTTCTGTGTGCCACAGTCTGTGGGTGCTCAAAAAGAGGGGGGGTTGTTGATTAAATTATTGTGTGTCCTCTTTGAAGTAACATCTGTGTTAGAAGGGAGACTGTGATTCTTTGGTGTAATCTCGTAGAACACCTTTTCTTATAGCTGTAATTGTTAGTAGAGACGTCTCGATTGACTTAATGTCTTTACTCAAACGGAGCAGAGTACCTTTGGTATGCAGTATCAAAACACAAAACAGAAAATGGTGGACTCCAAGCTCTGGTGTCTTGACACTTTAATGGTTAAACATAGAAATATTTATCCTTTCTCACCGGCAGATGTTCAGGGGAAGTTGGTTTAAACAAACATCCAAGCACTTATCCTAAATTATCTCGGCAGGCTGGCCCGGATTATCCAATGGGCCTAGTGGGCCCACGGCCACAAGGGGGCCCATGTGAGCAGTCTAAGGAAAACTGAATTTCAGATATAATTTCAGATATATTAGATATAACCAGGACTCTAAATTAAAATGCACTTTAGCGTGTAAAAACTAAACTTTACAGGCTACTTTGGCAAGTAATAAACTTAACCTTTATCACATGACCACACACCTCCTCAGCCCACTTGACCAAACAAGCCCCGGCTGCAGAGTGATAGCTTGCACACCCTGGTCTCCAGAGCAGCTAAAAACGGACCTTTTTCTATTAAATAGCTCTAAAGCCTCACATTGGACTCAGTGGTAAGTTTCTTTCTGTACTATAACTTAAACTAATAGCAGCATTTAATTTACCTTTTACCTTCTCAAATGGTTGTTTTGTTTTGCTGCTGCCGGAACTCCTTTTAAAATGTGGGTGTTTTGAAACAATAAGTTTCATTTAAGTTTAAAAACTCATTTTGCCTTTAACTATGTCCACTTTATTTGATACATGATCATGTATTCTGTCATTCGGCTGTGATGTTTTATGAATTTTTATTTGCATTGGTAATGTTTTGTAATTGTTTTGCACCTAGCCTGTTTATATGCTAAATTGCACAGTTATTGAATAGTGAACTTATTTTGTATTGAAGGTTTACTGGGCAGCTTTTCCTGAATTGTTTGAATATTTTTGTTCAACTGAAATGTTTATGAGTTAATGTTAATACATTTACCAGTAAACACATTTTGTTGTAGATTGAAGCTGATGGTTCCTTCTGATCCTACAAGTCAGGTTGTTTTTCTCCACTTCTTCAAAACTGAACTTCTTGTGCAAACAAGTGATGAGCTGGTTAATGTACCTGGTTTCATCTTTGGATTTGGACCCCCACCATCATGCACACACAAGTGTACACACACCAACACACACTTGACCAGTGGAAATTCTGATTAGCTGGTAACTGGAAATCCACAGCCACAATGGCTGGTAGATCAAAAACAAATAATTTAGATTACTGGGTGTTTAACCAATAGTAATAATACCAACCATTTTTTTATCTATCTTTTTTATCTAAATAGTTACACAATTTGTAAGGCACACTTTTGGTAACCAGGGAGAACCTGCCCCTACAACACAATGTATAATTAAAGTAACTGATCTGGATTGTGGGAGTAGTTAATAAGGAACGCAAAGATGAGTGGTTTCTTTAAATGAAAGAGGAAAAGAGGAGAAGAAAACCTGTCATTCATTGGCATGCTTTTTATTTCTAAAAAGTATGGAAGAAAATCAGAACAAAGAACAAAGCAGTCGTGGTGGATGATATGGATCAAATTAACAGTCTGGATGAGACTATGGAAGAGGAGGCTGCCGTGAGCTGCTCAGCACCTGAAGCTAGCTGTAGCAGTGACACTACTTATCTGGTTTTAGCATTTCATGCAAACTGAGCAGGATAAGTCTCCTCAAAAATTACTGCAGGTCCTTTTAAAACATAGTCTATAGTTCATCTTCCCTAATGTGTTTGTGACTCTGTATTTTTCTGACACTACTTACAAATTGTGAAGGAGAAAAATATTTTTCAAAAAAGGTAGAAATAAAAAATGAACTCCAAACAGCACAAACTCAACAGCGGCTCAGTGCGTCATCACCGATGACCACTGAATCTCAGTTTTAACTGAATTTACTAACAGGAAGGCCAGAAAGCAGGTCTGTCCGAAGGCAGGAGAGGAGATCACCAGGGAGTAAGAAGTCAAACAGGAGAAGATGACATGCGAAAGTCAGGAGCCATGAGAGACTGAAAAAGGAGACAGGAGGCATGAGAGGTTGAAAAGGAGGAGGAGGAAGACAATGGAGTGTGGCAGGACAGGACAATGACCAGGTATTAGTGTATGTGTTTGTGAAACAATCCTGGCCTGGAGTTAAATGCTTATGTATTCACGTAAGTAAGGAAAAATAGTTATTGATAATGTTGTGAAATGTCCAATAGGTGCTGTTGGGGAGGGGCGTTAGGGTTAGGGTTAGAGACTGCTTTTACAGTGGGGAGTCTGACTCAAGCTTGGTATCGCTTGGTATCCAGTCGTAAAGGTGTCGAAAGTGAAATAAACCATTCACCAAAGCAGTGCCTCTTGATCCTTTGTCGCTCTTTGGAATGTGAGTGTGTGTGTGTGAAGAGAATATTTTCACACCACAGAAAGAGTCACTGATACACACGATCTTCTACAATTTAATTAATCAGAAATGGGCTGTTGATGCGTCTTGCACTGTGCATATAAGTGTGTGGATTCTCTATGACGCAGGAACGTGCCCAGAAGTTTTGTGCCTATAAGCGTGTTGTGCATATAACCGTCGACCACTGTATCTTTTAAATAAGTCTTTTATTATTAATGATTTAATTTTAGATAACAGCATAGACTGTCTTTTTTTAACAGAAACCTGGCTTGGCACTGATGCTCCAATTCTCAACGAGGCCCCCCCCCCCCCCCAAATTTAAATTTTTTATTTTCAAAAAGGGAAGGTAGAGGTGGTGGCACTGCATCAATTACTCAAAGTTCTCTCTTAGCTAAATTCATTGTTTGTAACCAGTTTTCTTCATTTGAGCATCATGCGTTTGTTTTTAATAACCCACCTGTTTTATGTGTCACATTATACAGAGCACCAAAACCTCCTTCCTGTTTTATTCAAGAGTTCTCAGAGTTTTTATCAGTCATACATATTAAATATGACAGGATTTTAATTACTGCTGATTTTAACCTACACATTGATAACCAGAGTGATCCCCGTGCCAGTTAGTTTTTAAATATTTTAAACAGTTTTGATTTTAAACCGGTCCATGGGTCCCCTGGACGAAAAAATAATGAATGGAAGTCAATGGAGCGATAAAAGTTATTTTCTGATCCAGATTGAAATGCACCATGGATCGAACATTAAGATCTCCGTGAGTTGTAAAGACAAGTTTTGATGCAGAGAAAGCGATCATTTTTGACACGCAGCAAAAGTTATTTTATATTTTGTGTGAAGACACGTAGTAGACTACAACCACTTGTCTCGTAAAATTGACGTCACCATACCGCCCAGAAGGAGAAGAAGAATCAGAATAGGAACAATGGCGGTGAGTTTAGCTTCACCTCCTTCTATCAGGACGAAGGACGAAGCATTAAAGCATTAAACCACTAGTTTTGTGGTGACATCCAGGTACAAAACACGCCGGCATTGTCGCGTAAAAACGAGGGAAAAGGCAGCGGTGAGACTCGGGAGATTCTGCCGTGACGTCATATGTGTGACTTTCCAGTTGTAGTCATTTTAATTACGAAATTTTAAAAATAAATAAATCCGAATCCACTTGACAGACACGGTCAAAACGTACATCATTATTTATCATTTAAATTGCGGTACAGCATGTGTGTGATTTAGGGTGTAAGACAAAGTGGACCAGAAAATAACTTTTGTTGCTTCATTGACTTCCATTCATTATTTTTTCATTTAGGGGACCCATGGGCCACCGGAAGGGGAGGAGACTGTGGCTCCCTATTTATTGCTCGAATATGCTGGATTCTGATTGGCTAACAAACTAGCCTATGAGAGCAAAGAATACTGTTGTGTCTTCCTGTTTGCTACGTCTTATGCTAACAGCTTTTAGCCAGCAGCATGCTAGGCGCGGTTTCAACTGCAGGAGCTGATGAATACTAACGAACAAAGGAGTTGTGATAAAACAGATACAGGCCGTTAGAACTCAGGAGAACTCGGGTTTTATCACTACCTGCGTAGTTTGAGAGATTAAAACTGAAAGAGAAGTTGTTGACCTGTTTTCACCCACTATGAAGGTAAGAACACCTGTGGAGCTAAAATATTCAACAGAAACCTCAGAAAAACTGTTTTAATGGAAGGACCTCTTTAACAAGCACACACACCGCGGCGACTGATAGTGGGAGTAGGACAGCTGCACGCTCCCGTGTTCACATCACGCTCTCACTAGAAGGTCCACTCACCACGATGACAGAGCGAACGAAAAGATAAAAAATTTGGCTTCATTTTACAAAAATAGATGCGGACAATACACACTGTCACAAATACAATAAAAGCTTTTGCTTGCAAAGGCAGGAACACGCATAATTTGACCAAACACCTTGTTAAAATACACCAAATAAAGACAGAGAGAAGCACAGTGACTGTCTGAGTGCTGCAGCAAAAACAAACCCTGAATCAGAGGACTTAATCTGCACTGAAAACTTTAACATTCAAAATCTTTCATTTTGGTTCTTAATTGCTCTGTTTTATGGGGAAGTTATTTTATAGTTTTTTTATTTGAATTCCTTAAAATTTTTTAAATAGTATTTTTAGTTTTTGATATATAAATGAAGTTGTTTATATAGTGTTTTTATTAAGTTATTCATTTTTATACTTTTTATTTTCTAGTTATTTATTTTCCGTGCTCTGCTGCTCCAATTGTTAAAAAATAAAATAATTATAGTTAATTAATTTTGTTTTTCTCCTTTTTTTTAAATTGTCCGATATTCGAGGGGTACATTCTTTAATATTGTTAATGAATTCTTCACCTTTTATTGAATTATATTTAGAGTTGTATAGATCAGAGTAAAATTGAATGGTATGGTTTGCAAGATCAACGGGGTTGGAGGTTACAGATTTATCTATTTTTAGAGATGTGATATTATTTCTCTTGTAGTTTCTTTTCTCTAGGGCAAAAAAGTAACTTGAGTTCTCCTCACCTTCCTCTAACCATTTAGCTAAATGGTTAGATCGTATAAAAGCTCCTTTAGTCATATTTGTATATAACTGATCTATATCATCTTTCAGTTTTGCCAGTTTGATTTCCTCCTCTGTAGTCAGGGAGCTTTTATTTACCTGAATATTCAGTTCTTTCATTATTTCAGATTCTTTAAGATTGTTTTGTTTTTTCATTTCTTTGCTGTGTCTAATGGCTGATTCTCTGATTTTAAATAGCACCCCCCGCAAGACACGAAAAGGCGGTGGATTAGTTACTGTTCTTAAAAGTAGTTTTAAATGCTCGTTGTGTCCCCATGTTAGTTATTCCAGTTTTGAGCTCCAATTATTGGACATTCCCTCCACCCCCCCTCTTGTGTGTGCGCTTATCTATCGTCCACCAAGGAGCAATAAGGACTTCATAAACGATTTTACTGATTTGGTTGCTGGACCTTTGCTTCAATACAATCGAATTCTAATTCTTGGTGATTTTAATATTCATGTCTGCTGTGAAACTGGACACTTGGTCAAGGGACTCCTTGAAATCATTGACTCTTTCAACCTCAATCAATTTGTGTCTTGGCCCATTCATGTTAAAGGCCACACCCTGGACTTAGTTCTGTCTTATGGAATCGATATGCATGATTGGAAATCTGTACAACTCAACTATCTGACCACCTGCTTGTCGTATTCTCTATTACCACACCAGGTATTTTAAGAAACAGCACACAGATGGTGTGCTGTTTCTTAAAATACCTGGTGTGTACTTCAGCCGTCAACTTCAGAACTGTTTATCACTAAATTTATGGATTCTCATCTTTGGGACTTGCAGCATTGCTCTTAAATGAACATTGAGGAGCTCTTAGATAATTTTAATTCTACCTGTACTGATATCCTGGACTCGATTGCTCCCCTTAAAAGGAAATGTAGTAAAACGTCATTACAGCCCTGGTTAAACAACAACACTCGGTCTCTCAGACGTAAATGCAGACAAGTGGAGCGAAAATGGGAAAAGGATAAGCTTCAGGTTTCTTTTGATATATTACATGGCTGCCTTTCTGGATACTAAAGGGCTTTAAAATCTGCCAAAACTGCATTTTTGTCTAACACTGTTTTGGAAAATAGTCGTAGACCTCAAGTTTTGTTTAATGTTTTTAACTCTGTTGTTAATCCGTGTTTTACAAAGCATTTTTTGCATCATCTGCCATATGTGAAATTTTTTTACAATTCTTTGTTGATAAGAAGAGTTTTGCCACCCTCTTTTGCTGATGGTCCCTCCTTTTTACCTGCTTGCCCGGTTGTTTTTCAGCAGTTTGAACCAGTGACACTCCCATCACTAAAGAAAATTGTAAATGAGGTCAAGCCCTCTAACTCCACTGCAGAATGCATTCCTCCCAAGTTTTTTAAGGATGTCTTTGATGCTTTTAGCCACTGTATTTTGATTTTAATTCATAAGTCCCTATTGTTACGATATGTTCCAGATTCATTCAAACATGCAATTGTACAACCTCTTTTAAAAAAGAAGAACCTTGATCAAACTGTTCTCTCTAATTATAGGCCCATCTCTAAACTTATGCTTATTTCGAAAGTTTTAGAGAAAGTGGTCTATGTTCAACTTCAGAAGTTTTTAGAAACTAATAACGTCTGGGGAAAGTTTCAATCAGGCTTTAGACCAGGACATAGCACTGAAACAGCTTTCTTGAGAGTCTATAATGATATTCTTTTATCAGTTGATTCAGGAAACTCTGCAGTTTTGGTTCTTTTGGATCTCACGGCGGCTTTTGATACCGTAGATCACGATATTTTGCTCTCTAGGCTGGAATATCTGGTTGAGATTAAAGGGTCAGCTCTCTCCTGGTTTAGGTCCTATCTTACCAGCAGGAGTTTTTTTCAGTCCATCTTGAAAACTGCTCCTCCTCAAAAGCTCCGCTCTGTTCAAGTGTTCCCCAGGGATCTATTTTGGGACCATTATTGTTCATCCTATATTTACTTCCTCTTGGGGCTATCTTCAAAAAGCATGCCATACCTTTTCACTGTTTTGCTGATGACATCCAGGTCTACATGCCTGTAAATTCTTCTGATAGAAACTCCTTGAGACCTCTTTTAGACTGTCTAGCTGAGATAAAAACTTGGCACTCACAAAATTTTTTAACTTTAAATCAGAAAAAAACAGAGCTACTCTGGTTTGGCAAACAATACTCTAGTTTTCCATCTGCCCATATCCACCCTATAGTTAGAAACCTCGGTGTCCTCATTGATGGCAATTGTAAATTAGATAAACAGATCAATGCAGTTATCAAGTCCAGCTTTTATCAACTTTGACTCATCGCTAAGGCAAAGCCATACCTCCCAGCTAAGGACCTTGAAGAAGTTGTCCATGCCTTTATGACATCTCGCCTGGACTACTGCAATTCCCTCTATGTTGGCCTCGATCACTCCTTGATACAGAGATTACAAGTCGTCCAGAATGCAGCAGCTCGTCTTTTAACTGGTGGCAAGAAATATGAGCACATAACTCCTATTTTAAAATCTCTCCACTGGATTCCAGTCAGTCATTGTATTAATTTTAAAATCGCATTGCTCACTTTTAAAGCTCTACATGGGCTGACTCCTTCCTATCTCACCGATCTTCTTCACTTTCATAGCCCGCTGAGGACTCTTAGATCTACAAGCCAATGTTTGTTGGCTGTCCCTAAATCCAGACTTAAACGAAAAGGGGATCGTGCCTTTGCTGTTGCTGCTCCCAAATTATGGAACACATTACCGCAAACCGTTCGTTCTGCTCAGTCTGTCCAGGCTTTTAAATCTCAGTTAAAAACACATCTGTTTTCTATAGCCTATTGGGGCGGCTGTGGCTCAGTGGTTAGAGCGGTCGTCCTCCAATTGAAGGTTGGTGGATCGATCCCGGCTTCCACCGCCACATGTCGAAGTGTCCTTGGGCAAGACACTGAACCCCATGTTGCCCCCCGATCTGCGTATCGGGTTGTGTGAGTGTTAGCCCCTCCCCTCTCCCCCCGGTTTACATATCGGGTTGTGTGAATGGGTGAATGCAAAACCTTGTAGTATGAAAGTGCTTTGAGTGGTCTGAATGACTAGAAAAGCACTATACAAATACAGGACATTTACCATTTATTGTTAATTTTAACATTGTCACAAACTTTTATTTTTCTTGGCTTTGTAAGAATTTTAACTAATTCAATTTTGTTTTATTATTCTTTTATGTATTTATTGTTGTTCTGACTGTCCTATGCCCTGTAAAGCCCTTTGGTCAACTGTTGTTGTTTTTTAAATGTGCTATACAAATAAAATTGAATTGAACGGAATTGAATTAAATTTGAAAAATTCCCATTTTTGTATATTGCTTAGTTCTGTCTCCTGGCGATTATATTATCATTATTGATAACAGCTTCCGCATCGCATCATTTCCTGAAGGGGCGGGGCTTAGCTC
The DNA here is from genome assembly GCA_006937955.1 of Pachypanchax playfairii. Classification (NCBI taxonomy): domain Eukaryota; kingdom Metazoa; phylum Chordata; class Actinopteri; order Cyprinodontiformes; family Aplocheilidae; genus Pachypanchax; species Pachypanchax playfairii. Next base: position 485,058 of record SSNP01000059.1, on the reverse strand, counting down.
CAGATATTGCGGCTTCTCAAAGCAGCTGTTTACATGCAAAGAAATTCTAATTTCCAGCCACATTATCTGGGCAGCTTAGTCAGACTTTTCAAAGTCAAGCTAAGGTGCAATGCATTTAAAAAGTCCAATTTCAGTTGGACTAAGACAATAATTAAAATTTTATTTGCTGCATGTGAATGTACTAAGTGGAGCTTATGTGATGACCAGAGGGCAGGTTTTAAACCATCTGTTGGGTTTCTCTGTGCATGCTGACAGCTGAGAGCTAACCCTGGTCTGAACCAGCAAACTGAGTCTGATATGATCTAATTTAGTTCTTCTGTTGTAAAGAGATCGACACTGATCCTCAGTCAGCCAGGTTTAAGACGGAACTGCATTGATCCTTTCTAGATCCTTTCTAGTCACAGGTTAATATTAGGATTCACATAGACATGGTCAGAAAACAACACATTTTTGCTTTAACAAGGGAGAACATCTATGTCTGGTGTGAGAACAGGCCCAGCAGGCGAGTCAGACCTGTAACTGGGAACGAGACGATGCACAAAGTTTATGAAAGATATGATAATCAGTGACTGTTCTGTTCACAGGAGTTGTTTCTGGAAAAGAACCCAAATGGAATCAATCCAGTCAGTGCTAATGATGTTTTCTTCAGTCTCCATGCTCTCCTCTTCTGTGTCATCTATGTCAGCCAGGCTTCAGTATATGAGGTATCAGACTACAGTCTTCATCTTTATACAGTATCTATGAAAATATATGAGAACATGTGGAGCAGATGTTATTTAAAACCAGGAGGAACAGTGGATCCACGCTAATGGAGATGAAGAGCATAAATAAAAATCGGTGTGTAATTCTGTGTGTTCTTTCTTTTCCAGAGGGGGGGTCAGAAGGTTTCCTGGACAGCAGTGATCTTGCTGTTGATTGGCTGGACATTTGCTTTGGTTAGCTTGTTTCTTGCTGTAGCCAGACAGATTACCTGGTTGGATTACCTCTACTATTTCTCCTACATTAAACTTGCAGTCACACTGGTCAAATATGTACCACAGGTAAGATAAGCTGACCCCCCCCCCCCCCCCCCCCCCCCCCCCCCCCCCCCCC
>SSNP01000059.1:456881-483956 GCA_006937955.1 Pachypanchax playfairii | reverse complement strand
CACACACACACACACTGCAAAAAAAGTTTAAAAAAACAAGAAACAATGAATGATGTGGCTGTTTAAACTAATGAAAACTTAGATAGATTAAGATGTTGATGGTATTAGTTTATGTAACTGTCCAGTAATTCTCTGATTTGAAGTAGAAGGAGGGAATAATAATGTCTGTAAAACTCTTTAAATAGTTAGTAAGACTGAAAAAGTTTTATACAAATACAGAACAGTTGCTGTTTAACCCACCTACTCAATCTGAGCTGCTAATTTACCTTTCCTCTTTTAACTTATTCTACCTTGACCCAGTCCAGGGATCCCTTGAAATACTTCATAATATACTATTATTTATGTCTTTTATTCCACTCCAGTATCTCTTGTCTTAACAATAATGACCATATTTTCCACATGTCTTTCAATATGAAATGAATAGAAATCTGGAAATTCCAATTTCCCACTACTTATCCATGTGATGGAACATGCTTGGATCCCATCCACCTGAGAAACTCAAAGTCTAGACTCTAGAGGGATCCCTTGATCAGATGGATATTGGGTAATGGATCATTTTGTCAGAGACTTCTGACTGTGCCTCCACAGGGAACAAACGGGTTATTGACAGACAGATAAATGAGCAGCAGGATCTTTCTGTGTGCTCTGAAATCAGCTGCTGTCATGAAGACCTGATCAATCCAGTGATTCTCGCTCTCTCTCTTTCTTGGTCTCTCTCTCTCTCTCTTGCTCGTTCTCTCTTTTGCTCTCACTCTCTCTTGCTTGCTCGCTCACTCACTCACTCACTCACTCACTCACTCACTCACTCACTCACTCACTCACTCACTCACTCACTCACTCACTCACTCACTCACTCACTCACTCTCGCTTTCTGTGTGTGTGTGTGTGTGTGTGCGCGCACGTGTGTGTAGGCTTACATGAACTACAAGAGACGGAGTACTGAGGGCTGGAGTATTGGGAACGTCCTGTTGGACTTCACTGGTGGAGTCTTCAGTATTCTGCAGATGATCATACAGTCCTATAACAATGGTAATTATTCTAGTGCACATATAAGAGTAATACAGTTGTGTGGGAAAACTGTTTGCCCCTTAATGATGTATTTTTTTGCATGTCTGTCTCATTTCAGTGTTTCAGATCATACAACACGTTTAAATATAAAATATATTTTATTGTAAAAAATATTATATACAAAATATTAAATATTCGGATTCTTATTTAAATTAGACAAAGTTAAACTACAACACACATCATTACATGAACACTAGCATCCCTGGGATTTTATTTTTTCATGACTCACACCCCTCAACTTGAAGAACATGTAAATTTGCATTTGCTAAGGATTAGGGCTGGGTGATATATCGAGATTTTTAACAATATAGATAATTTTTTTTTCTCGAGATGGTTTATTTTGAGTTGAAATTACAGTGGCAGAGTCGCTGCTCTCCTTGTTTCCTCCTTCCCCGTCTGTCTCGCACATGGACAAAATTTTGATTTCAGAGGTGGGGGGGACAGAAGTGTTTTTCATAAAACTAATCTTTCAGCTTACTGTGTCCTCCATTGTTTCTTTTCCTTGGTTTGACTGGTTGTAAAGCATGTAGCCAAACATTATCACCCAATTCTGTGTTTTAATTTACATGGTATTTTTACCTTTTTGATAATAATAATAATACATTTTATTTATCAGCACTTACACTAAAGGAATACATGTTTCAAGATTATTGTGAGCTTTTTTACATGATGAGGCTATAAAGGTGGACATGCTGCTTTATGGACCCAGTGAAGGTGTTGAAGGACGGCTGGAACACATTTCTTTGAGTAACTTACAGTTTGACTTCTAAAAAAGTCTCTTACAGTGGGGCAAAAAAGTATTTAGTCAGCCACCAATTGTGTAAGTTCTCCCACTTAAAAAGATCAGAGAGGCCTGTAATTTTCATCATAGGTATACCTCAACTATGAGAGACAAAATGAGGAAAAAAAATCCAGAAAATCACATTGTCTGATTTTTAAAGAATTTATTTGCAAATTATGGTGGAAAATAAGTATTTGGTCAATAACAAAAGTTAATCTCAATACTTTGTTATATAGCCTTTGTTGGCAATGACAGAGGTCAAACGTTTTCTGTAAGTCTTCACAAGGTTTTCACACACTGTTGCTGGTATTTTGGCCCATTCCTCCATGCAGATCTCCTCTAGAGCAGTGATGTTTTGGGGCTGACGCTGGGCAACACGGACTTTCAACTCCCTCCAGAGATTTTCTATGGGGTTGAGATCTGGAGACTGGCTAGGCCACTCCAGGACCTTGAAATGCTTCTTACGAAGCCACTCCTTCGTTGCCCGGGCGGTGTGTTTGGGATCATTGTCATGCTGAAAGACCCAGCCACGTCTCATTTTCAATGCCCTTGCTGATGGAAGGAGGTTTTCACTCAAAATCTTACGATACATGGCCCCATTCATTCTTTCCTTTACACGGATCAGTCGTCCTGGTCCCCTTGCAGAAAAACAGCCCCAAAGCATGATGTTTCCACCCCCATGCTTTACAGTAGGTATGGTGTTCTTTGGATCCAACTCAGCATTCTTTCCCCTCCAAACACGACAAGTTGAGTTTCTACCAAAAAGTTCTATTTTGGTTTCATCTGACCATATGATGTTCTCCCAATCCTCTTCTGGATCATCCAAATGCTCTCTAGCAAACCGCAGACGGGCCTGGACGTGTCCTGGCTTCAGCAGGGGGACACGTCTGGCACTGCAGGATTTGAGTCCCTGGCGGCGTAGTGTGTTACTGATGGTAGCCTTTGTTACTTTGGTCTCAGCTCTCTGCAGGTCATTCACTAGGTCCCTCCGTGTGGTTCTGGGATTTTTGCTCACCGTTCTTGTGATCATTTTGACCCCACGGGGTGAGATCTTGCGTGGAGCCCCAGATCGAGGGAGATTATCAGTGGTCTTGTATGTCTTCCATTTTCTAATAATTGCTCCCACAGTTGATTTCTTCACACCAAGCTGCTTACCTATTGCAGATTCAGTCTTCCCAGCCTGGTGAAGGTCTACAATTTTGTTTCTGGTGTCCTTTGACAGCTCTTTGGTCTTGGCCATAGTGGAGTTTGGAGCGTGACTGTTTGAGGTTGTGGACAGGTGTCTTTTATACTGATAACGAGTTCACACAGGTGCCATTAATACAGGTAACGAGTGGAGGACCGAGGAGCCTCTGAAAGAAGTTACAGGTCTGTGAAAGCCAGAAATCTTACTTGTTTGTAGGTGACCAAATACTTATTTTCCACCATAATTTGCAAATAAATTCTTTAAAAATCAGACAATGTGATTTTCTGGATTTTTTTTCCTCATTTTGTCTCTCATAGTTGAGGTATACCTATGATGAAAATTACAGGCCTCTCTGATCTTTTTAAGTGGGAGAACTTACACAATTGGTGGCTGACTAAATACTTTTTTGCCCCACTGTATGTCGCCTTTTTTTCTCTTTGACATCATTAACCCAAACGCCGGGCAAACGACAGTTGCACAGCACTCCTGACCGCAGGTTAGCTCGCCACCACACCGGTCTGTCTGTCTGCAGTGTGCAAACAGGCAAGGGGGAGTGACAGCAGAAACAGCCAATCACACAAGAGGAACTGGTAGGCGGGCTAAACTAGGGGAGACGGGCTTCATCTTGAGCGGACGTTTTCTGCTTGGTCCTAGTGCTCAACCCGTCTCTGTTTAATGTAGCGAAACATTGTTTTTGGACAGTTGCAGAGTACAGGGGACCAAAACGGCCTTTTGAAAAAGTGCAGGGGATGTCCCCTGTGTCCCCCCCCTAAAACTACGTCCATGGTCTCGCACACGACTCCGCCTCCGCGGTGCAGCTAAGCAACCTGCTCGTTATTAACAGCTGAGACGTCATCCAACACACGCGCGTGTCCTGTCGCTCGCGACAGCCTCACATCATGGTCACAGGCAGAGTGCGCCACGCTGAAAACACGTCCCGAGCACACGCACGTTTCATCACTTACAGCAGCGGCATAAAGCTGCAGTGTGTTAAACTGCTACTGTAACTCTGATAGTAAAATCTCCTTCAGCCTTCCATCCTGAAACAGGCAGAACTTTCTGATCCGTTCGGTCCCAAATGAGCAGAAAAGAACGAAAGCTGACACGGTTTCCATGGCAACTGTCCAGCTTCAAACAGCTAGTTAAATATAAGCGCTACCAATCGGAAATTATTTCGTAAGTAAAGTTTGACACAAAACGTGTGCAGATGTGAGAGAAAGTCTCTCTGCTCTGTTGAAATCACTTTGATCTGAACACTGACATGTAGATTCCACCAGGTGCGTAGCAGCAGTTTCTCACAACCTTGTTTGATTGAGGTGTGGTGAAGCAGAGACAACTGCTGAACAATGGCACTCCACTACTGGGTTTTGTCGACCCCCGCTGTAAACTTTTTCCAAAACCGAAATAGACTAAGAGAGAGCCCTCTGGATCTTTAAATGTCCTTCATATTTACATAAAACACAAACCTTTTGGAGCCATGTTGTAGTTTTTTTCTGCTTGTTGTTGTGTATACTGACAAAGTCACGTGTGATTTTTCTAATCACGCGCGACTTTGTGCTCTTCCAATGACGGTTGCTTCCCTACTGCTACGCACCTCATACGCACCCGGTGGAAAGGGGCAAGCAGCAGAATACGCGAGTGGGACGTGCTGCTGACGCATCCGGTGGAAAGGAGGGGTAAAAAGTTTGAACAGAGCTACAAACAAGAGGACGAGTCTTTAGTAGAGACAAAACTTTATAATATGTCCTGAAGATCGTACTGACTTGGTTTTATTTTTGCTCATTGGATCTTTTGTATTTACTGTATTTTTCTTTTGGTCATGAAAAAGTATTTTTTATTCATTTTGTTTTAGGAAAGTTTCATTGCAACATTTCACTAACTATGAATCTTACAAAAAACTGGTCTAAAATTATAAAATAGTTCTCTAGTTCTCTGTAGCTCATTATATAACTAACTTGTGGCCTGATACAAAATAAATCCAATATATTTACTCCACATATCAGTGTCCATCTGTTGACTGTACAACACTGAGTTTATGGAAAACATATGCTTTAGTACAAATTTGAATAACTTTCTCATAAAATATTCAGTAACAGTCTACATGATGATGTCACATGATCACTGCAGTACAGTCAGCTGTTGATGCCATGGCTGATTGCTGGTCTGAAAACTTTCTTGTTCCAGTAATCAAAGAGAAAATGTCTTTGATCTTTTATCTGTTATGATCACCAGAGTGTCTGAAATCTGACTGATTTGTGTCGATATCAGACATCTGGACACGTTTCACTCAGAACTGCACTGCAAGTTTCAACACAAGATGATTTTCATAGCACAGTTTATTAAAAAATATGATTTTGAACAATTATTTGCGATTTTCATCCGTGACACTGACACATCGACTCTGCCCTCGTGTAGCATCTCGTCAGATCAGCTCAGCTGGAACACATCGTGGATTGACAGACAGCAAAATGTAGTTATCAAAAACACATCAGTCATGTAGTTTCACTAGCAAGAAACCAGCAGTGAACATTATCCATCAATAAACAGACTAACAGGGGATCTGCCTGATGTTAAAGGTTCCCTGTCACACAAATTTCTAGACTTCGTTGTTATTTCTGAAGTATTAACCTGTAATCTGAAATATTTTACATCTCAAGGATTGTCAGGAAACACTAATTTCCAGCCTTTCAAGCTCAGAGTAATCTGACTACTTATTATTTGACCTTGATTCAGGCCTGTACTCATTAAGTACAGTATCTAAGAATTTTACAGATAAATACTAACACAACAGTCTAATGCCTGACAGATGTTGAAAATAAGGTCACATTGTAACACATCTGGATCTCAGTCAGCTGGGTGGTCTCTAGTTTCTGTCATTTTAAAAAGGCTAGCCCGGACCAGAATCATTATTTACACGTCCAGACTTCCTGGTTCCATAACGAATCACATGTGAGTCTGGAAGGTTACCAAGTCTTCAACACAAGCAGCTGGAATTCCACAACGACCAGCAGCATAAAGTTAGAAACCACCACATCCTTAAAACTGATCAGCCGAGCTGCACGTGATGGGGCGTTCAAATGCACTTAGGAAAACTCAACGCTGAACAAATAGACCTTCAGACATTCCCTATAATTGAACAAATACAAGAGAAACAAAACGAGGATCAACATCAGAACTGGCAACCCAACAGAAAAATCGGGGGGGGGGCGACAAGGTTTTTTTTCTACATGAACTGCAGGATTTGAATTTGATGACAAAGTCTAATTCTTACATACTGTAGCTTTAATATTCATTATGCTAATTCGCTGGACTCTGATTGGCTAACAGCAAGCCTATCAAACCAAATCAAAAACACTTTATCAACTCATTCAGTGCTACTTCCAGATTTCATATCCCCCTCAGTGCCAGAGATATTGAGCATTTTTGAAGTTGAAATTTTTGATTTTTGAAGACTCAAAATATTTTCTCCTATGACTATGTGAATTCTGAAACCATCAGCACAAAATTTAGTCTTTCTTCTTTCAAAAGCAAAAAAAAAAAAATGTTTCTACCTCTGTTATTTAGTAATCTGCAGTAAACAGGAATTTTTATGAAAATCCTGTGAAGGACAAAAATTAATAACATTCCTAAAGACAAAGCACATTGCCAAAGAGTCTTATCTTTGCAGTCTCAGACAAGGCACGGCGACAAAGAGTCCTTGCAGTCTGCTGATCTCAGAAATACCATGACGACCACATTCCTATCAGCGTGCCTATAAGAACAGACAAGCTGCAGTAACCTCCAGAGTCTTTTTGCATCAGCCTTTGCATTTGTCTAAACACTCTCACTTCATATATGATTTTATGGAATAAATTCTTCTTTATAAAGATTCAGTCGCGTGACTTTTTTTTAACCAAAATCTCTGCCACAACAATTTGGCGTCACGAACAGGATCTACGACTGACTGTGGAGTGTTTGTTCAACCTGGAATTATTTTCCAGCCTCCAACCTCGCTTAGCCTTAAGAGACGGGGGGGGACTCTCTCGTTCGCTCAAACCCACTGTCAGTGCTGGGATTAAAGATCCTGACTTTGAACTGTCAGTGAGTTGAATTTTTATTCCCTGGGGTAAATTGGTGTTAAACGGGAAAAAAAAAGATTGGTTTTGGAGTTGCCTTGGTAGCAGAGGTTTGGATTTTACCGCCCATCCTGAGTGCAAGATTCCATGAGTCGGGTGTGCATCGGCATTTGCACATAAAGTAAACTACCTGGGTGCAAGTTGCATGAGCCCTGACAAGACTGTGTGAGCACTTAGGGGTTTTCAGTACAAGACCACGTGGCTGTAGGGGCCAGTGGCTGAGCACTGAAAGGGACCGGTGCAAGACGCTGTGTGAAGCTGTAAGAGCTAACCGCTGAGCACTGATTAAAATCCTCCACTTAGCCACGGAGGTCACCACATTAGTGGGAGGGTAGCCGGAAAAACCTGTAATTTTTCGAGGACTCAGGGGGACGCCTTTGGGTAGCTATAAGAGATATATCCACCCATTATTGGCAATAATGGGTTCACGGGGGTCTAATTCCCAGTGTCTGCCTCATGGTGACGTTTTAACAATTATGGGTAATAAATGAACACAGTGCTGAAGGGATGGAAGTGGCTGATTTTCCTTCAGGGGGTTCTTTAAGTCCTAATGTCTTGAGTAACGTGAAGGACTGGTTGCTTACAAAAGGGAAAGAATTAAAGGGGAAGAAAACAATTAACACCGTGGATCTGCAAAATTTAGAGAAACATCAAGATACTAGAAAAAAAAAAAAAGGTGCCCATTTTGGCAAAGTGAGGGCATGGCATCGAAATCCCAACCCCTCCTCCTCCTCAAAAGGAGACATGTTTAAATTTTAAAATGATACATATACGTATATATAATGGGAAAATCTAAACCGGTACTCAGAATAGGGGTTTAAATTATCTTGTAGGTGTCTAAGTGTTGTGTGTGTCTAATGTGTTTGTGCATGCTGGAGCTGTGCTGGCAGGGTGAATATCTCTCAGGCTGGAAATATAAGAAACTGTCTGAACATAAACAAAGAAGGGAAGAAAATGAGGAGAAAAGTCGACTAGTGTTTAAATAAAAGCTCTAAAATTTAATAGGAACTAAAATTAATTACCTTCGGACTGAAAAGTCATAAATAGCTGCGACTATAGAAGCACTGAGCTGCCAAATAAATGTAGTTTAAATAATATAACATGATAATGCAATCTGATGACAGACGCAGACGGAGACTGGACAAGCAGGTAATATTCTAATTAATAATGAACTGACAACTGGGTTCTAGAGTTGAGTTCTATTGGGTTCTAGTATATTTAAAAATCTGACGCTGCTCATTTATTTTCCTCCCTTGTTATCTCTCATGTTCTTCCCCTATTTTATCTGAGCTCTCTTATGCCGCTTTTCCACTGACAGAACACGGTGCGGCTCGGTTCACTTTAGCCCCCTGCGGACCCTTTTCCACCGACAGAACACGGTGCGGCTCGGTTCACTTTAGTCCCCTGCGGACCCTTTTCCACCGACAGTACACGGTGCGGCTCGGTTCACTTTAGCCCCCTGCGGACCCTTTTCCACCGACAGAACACGGTGCGGCTCGGTTCACTTTAGCCCCCTGCGGACCCTTTTCCACCGACAGAACACGGTGCGGCTCGGTTCACTTTAGCCCCGTGCGGACCCTTTTTCACCGACAGACCACGGTGCGGCTCGGTTCACTTTTGCCCCCTGCGGACCCTTTTCCACCGACAGAACACGGTGCGGCTCGGTTCACTTTAGCCCCCTGCGGACCCTTTTCCACCGACAGAACACGGTGCGGCTCGGTTCACTTTAGCCCCCTGCGGACCCTTTTCCACCGACAGAACACGGTGCGGCTCGGTTCACTTTAGCCCCCTGCGGACCCTTTTCCACCGACAGAACACGGTGCGGCTCGGTTCACTTTAGCCCCCTGCGGACCCTTTTCGCCCAAAGAGGGCCCACAAGCCCACCTGTCTACTGATTGGTCCAGTAAACTGCTACCAGTGACACGACTACCTATGTAGTGGTAGCCCCTGATTGGCCCCGCTGTGTGTGGTGTTCACGTGATGTGATATAGAAGCGCTCCAGCAAAAGGCTTTAAAAGAAACTCCCAGCAACCATATAAATATTTTATTTTAAAATACAATTGACTTTGGACAATGGCGACTTCCTCTACAAGAACCAAAAATCAAACCAACCAAAATGAACCACAGACAGAGTGCAAAGTACAAAAACACACGTATATCCGCCATTGTTGTTGTTGTTTCACGCGCTGTGACGTCGCGGACAAAGACTTTTGCGCGCCACTTTTCATAGCCAGGTGGGCACGCCCCTATCCCCACTTACGTCCGCTTTATGTTTCCACCGCCTTAAGCGAGTTGATCCGCGCTATACTGTACCGCTCTCAAGCGAGCCGTGCTGATTTGGAAAAGGGGCATTAGTGGACTCTGATGTGCACAGTGTCAACCTGTTTCACTAGCAGGACAGCGAACGGAAAGAAGGAAAGAAGTCTGTTCTTAAGACTGTTACAGAACCTGCTGCCCCATCTTTACGGGTGAATCAGCTGTGCATTGAAGTCCTCTGCTGGAGACGCAGGAGCTCACAGGGAAGTGGTAAATAAACAAAAACATGCTCTTTGCAATTGAAGAACGCTTGGCTTTTCACACCTTTCGCAAGGAAGAACTGCTTATTTTTCTGATTTATCTGCAATTTAAGGGGACTAGACATGGTGACTGGGTGACTGTGACCTGATTGGGGAAAAAAAGGAAAAGGGAAAATCCGAATTGATTCCAAATTTCATTTCCAAAATTATGTTCAAAAAGGTCCAATACGAAGCGTTTTATCCTATCTTGTTGCAACTGGAGTTGCACATTGATTGTTATGATAAAACTCAATTTGATGCTTTGAATAACCTGTCTGTTAGCGTTAAAGGCCAGGTGTGTATGCTGTGGCTTTGTGTGAATTTGTGTGTGAAGTTTAATTTTAATTACTATTATTTAATTACTTCCTTTTTTGCTACTATGGCAACGTACTTTGTAAAGAACCACACCCCCTATTAAACTGCATTTGAATCATAATCCCTACTAGAATATAGTAATTTGCCTGAATATCAGCAGCTATCAGCTGTTAGATGATGTCTGTACCACAGTGAAGGTAGAGCAGTGCAGCTTTCTGATTGGCTGAGGCTTTCACTTATTACTTACCTTATTATAAGCTGTGTGCAGTGGGGGAGGAGCCAGACACTCAGGACGAGACAGACGGTGAATGAGGAAGACAGATTCAGAGCCAAAGCTGTGATGTGATCTGGTTGTTCAGAGTTATAACAAACTAGTATAGAATTGATGGAATTGAGAAGGTGGTGGAGTTTATTACATGGATAAAATCCCTCCAGCGTGTCTACCGGATCTACCGGGAACAAGTATTGTATCAAAGGTGGTACGGTTTGTGATCCAGCTCGTCATTTTGGGACTTGTGATGTCTTCAGCCTGACGTTGAGGTTCTTCTGGTGATTCTAGTGAAGCTGAGGTGGATTTATCAGACCAGTATCTCCTGTTAGGATCTTCTGAAGGCAGCAGGGAGCAAAATATAGAACGATTCACCGTATAAAACACACAGTAAGTGTTCATAAACATTAAATCGCCATGGGGGGGGGGACAAAAGGACTCACCCTTCCACCGGACGCGTAAGCAGCATGTTACTGCAGCAGCACGTCTCGCTCGCTTATGCTGCTGCTTGCCCCTTTCCACCGGGTGCGTATGAGGTGTGTAGCAGTAGAGAAGCAGCTGTCACCAAAAGAGCACACGAGAGTAGCAAAATCACACGTGACTTCGTCAGTACACACAACAACAAGCAGAAAAAAACTACAACATGGCTCCAAAAGGTTTGTGTTTTATGTAAATATGAAGGACATTTAAAGATCCAGAGGGCTCTCTCTTAGTGTATTTCGGTTTTGGAAAAGTTTACAGCGGGGGTCGACAAAACCCAGTAGTGGAGTGCCATTGTTCAGCAGTTGTCTCTGCTTCACCACACCTCAATCAAACAAGGTTGTGAGAAACTGTTTTTTAACTGTTTTCAACTGTTTTTCAACCTTGATCTTCAAGGCAAACTTTCATAACGTATTCATAGTCCCCCTGCTTTGGAAAACCTGAAAAAAGACAGGGAGTGTACTTAGAGGACGAGGGTTAAAAAACACTGTTTGGAGAACGTAACTGCATTTTAATGAGGCAATTGAGCCATTTGATTCAGGTGTGTTGAACCAGAAAATGTTGAACTTGACGCGCTTCAGAAGCGTAGTGCGTGGAAAATAGAACCGCGGCGTCAGGGCCAGAGACGCGGCCGACTCGCGCTGCTGACGGATCCGATGGAAAGGAGGGGTAAGTCGCGCATTCACGTGTGCACATGCGCGCATACACACACAAAGTATCTGAATCAGAAATTTGCTTCTTTTTTTCTTATAATTTATTCAAATGTTGAAATTGTCTATAAATGACTCCTTTTAGATAATATAATTTATCTAATAATTTTAGACATAAACTATCAAAAGTACTTTTTTCTGTTGTTTTTTTACTTTCATAGTAGTAAAACATCGTTCAGATGTTGAATGAATCATTGAAACATGAAATATTTACATCAAAGTCACTGATCTGATTGAAAAACCTCTTTATATAGATTAGCTCCAGTGTGACCATGATGAGACTATAACGTCTATAAATCACAACCACTGCAGGGAAGTCTTTGCCCCGATTTAATTATTCTTTTAATTACGTTAGTTAAGTGTAGAATTTAACAAGTTTACATGAACATATCAAAAAATGTCCAGAAACTGAAAAATTACATTAAAGACCCACTAAAACAGTTTATAAACAGAAATGTTGTTTTGGGGGTGAGTTGTTCATTAAATTTCTTTTTGAGCTGGTGTGTATTTCAGTACTTGGAGTAAAATGATGGAATGAATGTTTTTGTGAAACACGTCTCTTCTCAGATGAGTGGAAGCTGGTGTTTGGTGATCCTACGAAGTTCGGTCTGGGTTTGTTCTCTGTGCTGTTTGACATCATCTTCATGACTCAGCACTACTTCCTGTACAGACAGTCAAAACATTATGAAGCTGTTCCAGAACAACAAGATGACTGATACTAATCAGAACCAGAAGTGCACGACCACACAAGGGAGCCGGACTGCAAAACTAAAGACATGCATCATCATAACAAGATCATCTTTGCTCAGCAAGCTGCACATCTGGTCCAGCAGAGTTCCTTTTGGAGATGTATGTGGCAACTTTAATGATCTGCTGTTAATTAATTAAATGTGTTGAAATCTGTTGTAAGTTCTTTTACACTTCCCATAGTCTACACACACACACACACACACACACACACTCCCCTAGACCACACTGCCAAGTTAAATGTAAGTTCTAAGGGTTAGGAAACCAGTCATCATACAATACTGGATTTTCCAACAATATACACTGGAGAAAAAAAATAGCCCTCAACTTGAAAAAATTGAAGTAATTGGTCACATTTCATATTTTTACATTTTCTCAATGTAAATAAAATAATTTGGCAAAACCAAATTTTTACTGGAGTTAAATCGACTCCTTGAGGTGAAGCAAACCAGTTAGAGTTCTAAGTCAAAATAAAAAGGATGTTTTTTACTCTATGGAAATGTTCTACATGTAACCTGAAAATATAAACTTGATGTAAATTATTTTGGAATCTTTTTCAGGTTCAGTCTAACAAAACTGAATTAAATCATACTGGGAAAGAAGAAGGAAGGGGATGGTGGTGTCGTGTAAACTTAGGCATAATAATACAAATGGGGAAGTTATTAATCATTACACTTAGCTCAAATTATGCCTTTTGTTTATAGATCTCAGTCTCATTAAAGATCATGATGTCACAAAGAAGAAATTGGAGCAACAACAGTACTTTAAATATAAATGGGGATTTATTTACACATATTTACAATAATAACAGGTTATGAAAAGAATGATTGATTGATTCCAAATCAGGTTATTGCAAAATGAGGGAATTAAATTGTTACGGAAGGAAATTCCTGATTAAGTAATTGTGGTTCTGAAAGAGAGAAAGAGTACTTGATAAAGTGATTAAGTAAAAAATAATTAAAATAATGGATCAAAAGTAATTATGGGTCTCCTTGTGGCTCAAAATTATCAAAGCATATGAAATTATGGACACAACCATCACCACTGCACCTGACTGTATTCTGGGTTCAGCAAGTAGAGGTTGGCACTGGACTGGGACTCGAGTCCAGGTGGTTCCTTCCTGCAGACGATACCTCTCAGGGTACCACTCAGATGGGCGTGTCAGCCTTGGCACTGCTTGAATCACTGAAGGTGGTTCGGTCGTCCTCGACACTCTTGTGGTCCAAAGGTTTTAAATGTTCAAAACTGTCAATCACCAGATTTGTGGCTCTGGTAAATAAACTTATGCTTTGAAGTAATTAGCTCAAGGTTTCAAAAGAATGGAATAATGCTCAATTAAGATAGAAGTACCAACTAAATAAAATGTCAAAGAAAGAAAAAAATATATACATATAAAAAAGTTGCTAAAAACAAAACACGAGGACAACATATTTCTATCCATCCTGTGTTAAAACATTTTTAATGGGCATGAAAAAAAACATGTTAAGCTAATTTCTTATGCAAACTGAGTATAGCAGCTTTAACAAAAGTCGACTTCTGAAGTATTAAATAAATCATCATGAATTTAAAACAGACCACATGGTAGAATATCTGAATTCTCAGTAAATCATAAAAATAAAGTATTCTATAGTAAGTGATACTAAAGTTAAACTTCTGAGCATAAATAAACATTTTAAATTCATCAGTCACTTTACTAAGAGATAAGAAAAGGAGAAAAAGACAATTTAATCATTTCATCACCAAGTAAAAATACATTTCCAGAATGAAAATACGTAAATCCATATTTCAGAGTCCATTGTGGATGAATTCATGTCAGGAAAACTCATGTGTACTGGAAGAAAGACTTATTAAATAAAACACAGTAGTAAAACAGTGGATTAAACATGAATAGTAGGTATAAACTGGTCAAAATATATATAAATATATACTATATGTCCAGGGTTACGAAGAATAAATTCCTTCTTGATCTCAAAGAAAAAAAGAGAAGATTAAAAAGATTAAAAAGATGAATATTTTAAACACAAAATAGCATTTTGTTGCAAGTGATCTCAGGAATGTAGCAACAGTTGTAAAACTCATTTATAAATCTTTTGGGTAAGAGTCTTTGAGCTGTCTCCATGGTGATGGGGCCACGAACTCTTGTGACAGTTTTCAGATACGTTCCTGGACTGTTTATCTTGAGAAGGTCTCTGGTAAAGGGGAAGATGAAAATGGTTCTTTAACTTCAAGTTTTATATCACTGTTAGTTGAAATCCTCAGACTGTTCCATGTGATCCGTACAGTGGTGTAGTGGACATTGTCCCAAACAATAACAGATAACTGCTACTGATTTTAATAACTTGCACCTTATTCAGATATAAGTACATGAGGATGCCTGTAACAATGTTTAACCCTCGTGTAACTAAGGTGATATGTATTTGTGTGGTAGGTGTAGGGTGGGTCCAGAATACTGGTTTCAGTTGGAACGTATGGTTTTTGTTTTTTTTGGATCATTTAAGAACAGTAGAAAAACACAGGCTCAGCCTGAATACATAACTCATCTTCAAAAACAAAAACACCATCTTTGTTCAGTTGGAACATTTTTAATCTAATTAATATCAACCCCAATGAGTGCTGGGAGAAAAGTAGGTGGAGTTTTCGTGGTGGACTTCAGCTTAAATTACGTCCGGGCAGTGAGCGAAATCATCATGTGAATGTGTAAGGAAAACTAACTAAACTAATAACAGATGATTTTGTTATTTTACCTTGTTTCAATGTTTCTCTGAGTTAGCAGTAGCATCTCCCACTTAGCCACTAATGCAATGCTAATGCCCACCAGGATTCCAGGATTAAAAATTTAGCATGCACATGGTGCCCTTCAGCTGTCATTTACATTGTAGTAAAGTAAAAACACCAAAGGCACATGGCATAACTTCAAAAATTGGTTCTAAAAGAGCAGATTAATATTTTTTGACAATGCCAATGAAGAAAAACACATTAAAGTGATGATGCCATGGTTTACTTTTGTCAGTGTATGAATCGTGTAAGTCCAGCTGGAGCGTAGCACAATGACGGTAAGTCATGTTGCACGAGCTATGGAGGAATAAAACTGACATAATTGAAAATAAAAGCAGAAATATATTTTCCCCTTTTAGTTATTTGTGCATTTTCGTCAAGAAAAATAAATTTTCCTTTTATTTACACATGCATTACTTGTTTTTACTGTTAGAAAAATGTTTATTCTCATCATGATTTTATTATTATTTACTCTAACATGTAAATATTTTAGCATGAGTCCTTTAGTACATGAGAGCGATGAACAAAGTCTCATCTCCACTACAGGAGTGAAGAAACTTTGATTCACAGGACTGAGTCTCTCCAAGGACACTCTGGTGGGAGCTCTGTGATAACGTTCCTAAGTTACTTTATCTGCCAGGAGGCGGAGCTCTTCATTCTCTTTATAATGATGAATTAATAATGTATTATTCAGTGACTGATTGGAATTGTTATTTGTATCATCAGCTCTCTCGTTGCTGCAAGTAAAACCTTTAAACTTTATATTTTTTAGTCTGTAGTTCTTCTCTTGTCTGATGGTTTAACTGCATTTTGGTGTCGAGGAACAATTTCCCTGACAGTCATCATTCCCTCTTCTCCTCTTTTTACATTACTGTATGCATTTCTGCCTCATTATGTAAATGAGGAGGGCCAGCTCCTCTACTATTGGTCAATAATCAGGAAGGAGCAGGATCCTTGTGCAGCTCGATTGTGCATGCCTGAAGAACACCTTGTTTGATAGGAAGTGAAGTTCTACCAGAGATGTTTCAGATGATTGCACACAACCAAAGGGACATTTTAGAGTTGCTTATTAACTGAATATGCATGTTTTTGGTCTATGGCAGGAAACTCACATGTGCACATGGAGAACATGCAAACGTCCATGTGGAAAGGCCCCAGCTGGGAGTTGAACCCAGGACTTTCCTGCAGCAAAGCAACAATGCTGCTGTGCAGCCATACATTTATACAAGTAAAGGAGGTGTACCCCTGGAATGTGTCTTTGAACTCCTCAGCTGTTAACAGACCAAACACATCCAAGGCCACCTGTACAGTTTTGTTCAGTCTGAGCAGAGCATATGTAGGAATGTCACAATCCTATAAAAACAACTTGAATTAGGATCTAGAAGTTTGTGTCTGTAGAGTTAGAATTTTACCATTAATCCAGCAACATGATCAAACCCACACTGGTTGCTTTGAAGTCGGCCTAAACTGTCAGAAAGAGGTCACATTGGTCTTTGGAGTCCTGAATATGTCTGTGACTAAAACAGCCATGTCATTGTAAAAAGCAAAACCTGTTTATGGATCATTTGTTTATTATATTTATAGTGCTCTTACCTATAGAATATGGCAAATCAATGACATAACACAGTATTAACTAGAAAAGCACTTGGAGAGCGCAGACCTCCACCAAGTGGACATATTGTAGAAAGTACTATGTCTGTATTCTTAAAAAAAATCCTGGATACAGACAGTAATCCGGATCATCCGGATCCTTGGGTCATTTCTGAGCTTTACTGAAAATTTTATAAAAATTCATCCATAAGAGTTATCCTGCTAACAGGAATGAAGATCAGAAAAAACTCATGAAGACAGTGAACAGGAACATATTTGAAAGCTGTCATGGAAAAAAAATGGTTAAGAATGAATTATAAAAAGAAGATTATTATAAAATGATGCATGGTTGGTCCGTGTACGTCGGGCCATTGGATTTTAGTTTCAAAATTAAATTGCAGAAAAATGGAAAACCACTTATATTTTGTTATCTGTTACAAATTGGTTCACAAAAACATGAAAAACACCCCGTATTCTGTTTTTCATCTCTAAATAAGAAAAACAAAAAACGGACTGACTTTATCTAAATTGATCTCAGATGGAAATTGTAAAACAAGAAACAACAATCCTCATGCATGTGTCATCTGTAGGACATGAATGGTCTGGATAACAAAACATCTGATGTAGTGAATATTGTTTTCTTGCTTGCTAAATATCATATACGCTTGTAAACGCTGCTCCGCCTAGTGGCTCCCTGCATACACAACAGTTCCAATAGACTTTACTACATCCCCCTCCCTCTGATAACATCTGCTTGAACATACTGTATGTAAAAAAAAAATCTATAAAATAAAATAAAATATTCTAGGGATTCGGGTAGACTACCTCTTCCCAGTGTGTTTAGGACACATTCTTTTCCTGTGGTTGAAAAACTCACTTTGTAACTAAACATAAGTCTATCAAGTGAGTAGGAACCTTCCAACTTCTCAGAGATCTTCTTAGATGGAGTCCCAGTTTCCTCAGGTTGAGCTTCTACTGTAGCTGAATCATCCAGAGTGACTCAGTGACTCACTCCCACTCCGAGGAACAGTTTCAAGCTCCGGTGTACTCTGCAGTGGTTCATCTGATGTTGTAGTTGTGGTTGCTGCAGAGTCCACATGTCTATGACGCACCTGGTCAATATGTCTTCTCACTCTCTGTCCATTTCCTAGTGTTACTTGGCATGACACAGGACCAGTTTTTGTGGAAACGACTCCAGGTGTCCAGCTTGGTCCAGAGCTGAAGTTCTTCGTGAAGACCAAGTCTCCTTCTTCCAGCTGCCTTTCCTTGGAGTGTAGGTTGTGATAATGGTTTCTGATCCTTCTGCTTTTGGAATCTGGGTGTATCAAGTCCAGAGTGGATCTGAGCTTCCTCCCACACAACAGTTCAGCAGGTGATCTACCGGTGGTGGATTGTGGTGTTATTCGATAACTAAACAGAGTTCTTGCCAACTTAGTTTCCACCGAATGTCTCAAACTTTTCTTCATAAGAGACTTGAAAGTCTGCATGACTCTCTCTGTTAAACCATCACTGACTTGGAACATTAGCACACGCTCTTCTTCTCCTGCTGTTCCCTTATGCCGCTTTCACACATGGGCCGAATGGTGTCGGGTCGGGTCGGGTCGGATCGGGTCAGTCTAGTTTTGTTCACACACTCACCTCTGGAATGCGGCCGTGGGCGTGAGCAGTGCGCATGTGGGTGGGGGCATGGGCTGTTCCGTTTACCTTATCAATGACGGAGGGTGATGCAATTCTTAATCGACACAAGACTAATAAACACACCACACCGGCACATGATGCAGAAGACGAGGGTGGGAAAGCTAATCTTAAATCTCTGATGCTGCACCTGTCTGACCATTTAGTCTAAACATGTTTCTGATATTGTTTCTGTCTTGTCTTCTTCATTACTGGGGCACAAAATAAATGCCACAAGAATCCTTGGAATTTGGACAGTTCTCGTCGTGGCGGTGTGACGTAACATCCTTAAAATACGACCTTAAAAGTATGCAGACTCAGGCTGTGTCCAAATTCAGGGTCTGCATACTACTGAGAGTGCCTCTATACCAATCTAACCAGATGTTGGTGTCTTGTGAATTTGGATGCTTCTATCCTTCCTTCTGATCTCGCTCTTACACTCTGCGCATGTCTGGTCGCCTAGCAACCATGACAATGCTAAACAAAAACAGTGAAAATGGAGAGGCTTGTTCTTTTATTCTGCAGTTACTTATTAAATGTTGTCTTGTGTTCTGTAAATAGTTTTATTTCTATACATTAATGAGTTTTATATCGTAAATATTTTCTACAGGGAAAAGGAATATAACAGTCGTTGTAGATAACGTATTTACCTCGTAGATCCCGGTTTAGCTTCAGTAACCACAAGCACCTCCTTTCCTCTGATAACTTTTGGCAGTCAACTGCAAATGTTTTCACGGTCTGACCCAGGGACGTGCACAGGTAGACCTCAGGGGGTGCTCAAGACCTGCCCCTTTGACTTAAGTGCCCTTCTGACGGAACGTTTTTTTTTTTTCATCCAATATAAACATAGTATTGCTGCATTCCGGCAATAACATTTTAGTTTAAAGTTAAATTCATTCTAAATAATTCCTAATCCCGCCGTGATCTGGTGCAGGAGGACAGGTCATCTTTGCCTCTGACTGACACTTGTTATTCTGCAGTAGCGTTTGTCCAGTTTAGTTAGTTGGTTGTAGCCTGACACCAGCGTGTGTACCGTGATTAGCTCTTAGACTTGTCGCTAATGCTAATATGCAGCATAAAATGGGGGGAAAGGTCAGATGGACGGTGCGGACAATTAAAATAACTTCTGCAGTCAGTGCGCCAACTTGTAAGTATTCAGTAAATGTACAAAATCCCAAGTACAAACACGAATATAATATTGAGCCTATTTCTGTCTAAAACACCACGTTCTATGTATCAGGCTAAAGGGACAGCAGCAGCTTAGTTCTCAGAAGATGGTGAGAAGAAGCCAGTCTGAGGTGAGGCCGATGAGAAATGACTGGACACACAATGTTACGATTAAATCAAATGCCCTTTATCAGAAAATGATTGAAACAACATTTCAGGTTTTCAATTAAAACTAAAAGAATTAGTTGAATCAGTGTCTGTCACTAGGACAGGCTACACAAACAAGAGGAAAAAAAAGGTAACGGAAGAAAGGAGGTAACGTGCACAACGTTATGTTGCTTATTCATCAATTGCAGCAAAATGCCAAGAAAGGAGAGAATAAGGATGCAAAGGGACAGTGGTACTCAGAACTTTTTTTTTTATTGCTCATTACATAGAGAATTCTACTTAAAGCTTATTCACACTTTATGTCTGAGTAGTTTTTGCTACGTCATGCTAGTCATGGTTATACATTCATTTAGCTTTGGATTTGAAGACTGAGACATGATGAACACCTTTTGTTTCTTAATATCTCCTGGAGTCTTAAGACTGTAACGCTTATTGTTATTCTCAAATATTTTAGGTTTAAGTAAAGTGTCTTTGCTGTTGAAAGTAAAGATTGTTGTATTGATTGTTATTGTAATACTGAATAAAGACTGATTGCAAGTCAGCATGAGCCGATATGTCGCGAAAGTATCGGGAAAGAACCGTTACAGGTGGTGGGGTTCCCTTTTTCATGGTTGAGGACCTGCCCTTTAAAAGTCTGTGCACGCCACTGGTCTGACCGATTGGTACGGCCAAAAAAACACGGCAATAATTCACCATTTCCTTTCGTTCAACGTTTGGAATCCTCTGCTTGAGTTCGTGCGCTTTGTTTACCTCCAACTTCCGGTTTGATGATTACACACTGTGAAACGCCCCTACAGAAGAAACACACCCATAAGGAGCGTCCTTTCTTGTTTTCCAATTTCCATCTGAGATCAATTTAGATAAAATCAGGAAAAAGTCATTTTCCGTTTTTTGTTTTTCTTATTTAGAGATGAAAAACAGAATACGGGGCGTTTTCCATGTTTTTGTGAACCAATTTGTAACAGACAACAAAATATAAGTGGTTTTCCGTTTTTCTGCAATTGAATTTTGAAACAAAAATCCAATGACTCCGACGTACACGGACCATGATTGAGAGCAGTCAGTGGAGATTGGAGTGAGGATCTGAGGCTCAAGGCTGATGAGAGCTGCTTTATAGTGTTGATACAGAGAGACTGTTAGACTTCTGGACATCATGAGAACCGTCTCAGAGAGATTGACAAACTGTGAGCTGTGACTCTAAACTTGGTACAAAATGTTAAGTCATTGTGTTTGTACAGATTGTGGTAACTTGAGAAAGAAAAGGGACCACATCATTAAATGCCTAGTTGTTGTTTATAGTTACACAAGGCAGTTACAGATCAGCAGGAACAGATCTGAATAACTGCAGGCACACCAGGACAAGAGAAGGGCAAACAGAAACATTTAGCTCCCCCTTCTGGTCAAAACCAGTTACAACACAGATGACATGAGGTAACCTGAAATTCTTCTGCAAATAAAATAGGCTGCACGGTGGTGCAGTTAGCAGTTGCCTTGCAGTAGGAAGGTCCTGGGTTCAAATCCAGGCTGGGACCTTTTTGTATGGAGTTTGCATGTTTTCCTCGTGCATGCGGTTTCCTCCTACAGTCCAAAAACATGCAAGAGGTTAATTGGTTACTCTAAATTGTCTCTGTGTGGCCCTGTGATAGACTGGTGACCTGTCCAGGGTGTCCCCCACCTCTCACCCAAAGACTGCTGGAGACACCAGCTCCCTGCGACCCTGAACAGGAAGAAGCAGCTTTAGAAAATGGATGGATGAAAGCTTAAAATATTAAATGCCAGTTAAACAAATAAATAATGCAAATTAAAATGATTTCAGTTTATCAGCTAAATCTATTTAAATGTAAACTGCTCACAAAAAGTTTGAGATATTCTGCTTTCAGGTGAAAGATTAATAGCAGCAGTAATAATGATTAAAGCTGCAAGTGTCACGGGCTCTGAGATCTTATTGACCCACATGCTGGACTCAAACTCAGACAGCAGCTCAGGTGCAAAAGTGAACAGGTTTATTTACAATATAATATATATACAGTGGTGAAATGTGCTCGGTGATCAGGTGCGTCAGGTTGGTTCTCGGGACTGCAAGGGGAGAGGAGAGTTAGTGCTGGAGCCAGGAGAAATGAACTGGAGATATTGCAGGGAGAGGTGATGGATAACTCACGGGAGATCTGATGCTGGTAAATCTCGGAGGGAGGGCAGGTGCGGTACTGTGCAGGGAGGTGGTGAGTCCAGGTTGGGTGAGAACGCTGGAGGGAGGCAGACAAGGCTCAGGGAGATCAGACGCTGGACACGGAAGGTTTACTCGGGACCACAAGGAGCAGGGTGACAACGTCCTGGGAAGAACAGGGTTAATTGCACACAAGGGAAAAAAACGTTTCTCAAAATCACAAGATGTTTATCGGAATCACTAGGAACAAGTTCTAGGACGGCACACGGGAGCTACCATTAAGGTCAACAACCAGGCGCCGAATGAAGGTCTGCCTCTGGTTTAAATAGCACCCTGCTCCTCATCAGCGCTGATCGTGTAGTCAATCTACCTCACGCTCCAGTGCAGCTCTTCACTGAAAGCAAATGACTCACCCGACACAGAAAACACTGAACCTGACAGCAAGTGGCGAGCAGCCCTCACACCTTGGCACAGGGGTGGGCAACTCCAGGCCTCGAGGGCCACTATCTGTCACGGGCTCAGTTAGTTTTGTGACCCACATTACAGGAACTCAGACACAGACAGCACTCAGGTGCAAAAGTGACAGGTTTATTTACAGTATGTACAGTGTGAGAATGTGCTCGGTGGTCAGGTGCGTCAGGGGAGGTCTCAGCACTGTAACAGAAAAGTTCGTTAGTTCCAGATCCAAGTCTAGAAGGTTCAGGTGATCGTGTAGCGACTGGTGAGGTTAACTCACGGGATGATGCAGAGAACTGAACTTGAAGGGAAGGCAGGTCCAGTGCGGTGCTGTGCAGGGAGGTGGTGAGTCCAAGGTCGGGTGAGGAGGCTGGAGTGAGGCAGACAGGGTTCCAGGCGATCAGACACTGGACACGAAGAAATCCTCGGAGCACAAGGAGCAGGGTGAATAATCCTGGAAAGAGCAGGTTAATGCACACAAGGAATAATCCACACGTTTCTCAAAAAGTCTCAAAAATCACAAAATCTCAAAACACTATATCTCGGAATCACTAGGAACTATTATCCAAGGTTTGGCACAAGGGAGCTACCATTCAGGTCAACAACCAGGCGCCGAATGAAGGTCTGGCTCTGGCTTAAATAGCACCCTGCTCCTCATCAGCGCTGATCGCCACCAGGTGTTGTCAATCTGCCTCGTTCTCCAGCGTAGATCCTCACTGCAGAGAGATGACTCACCCGACTCAGAAACACACAGCACACACAAACACTGAACCTGACATTACCCTGCACATTTTAGATGTTCCCCTGTTTCACCACACCTGCTGCAGATGAACAGGTCGTTAACAGGCTTCTATAGGACTTGCTGAGAGGTTGCAGATTTGAATCAGGTGTGGTGAAACAGGGGAACATCTAAAATGTGCAGGATAGTGGCCCTCGAGGCCTGGAGTTGCCCACCCCTGCCTTGGCAGCACTTTGGCCTACGCAGCCACACCCTCTCCAGAGCACCATCCCTCCCGTCCACTCATCCCCCCCAAAACGCCAGCAGAAATACTCAAATAGGCCGAAGTCGATTTTGTTCCAAAACGGCTGACCTTCTGTGTGACACATACACTGTGTCAAACAGCCATTTTGGACGGTTGTTCATAAATCTGTAAGTGTGTGTGAAAGGAAGTAAACAGGTTTGCAGCAGGGAGTTACTGGTCGAGGAGTGAAGCAGGAGCTAAAGGTGAATCACGGCCAGATGTCCAGACAATCATTAGCATCTAGATAATATACCAAAGACAAATCTGTCAGGCATTTCTATGTATCAGGAAATCAATTCCGACTGCTTTACTGCCAAACAGGACATGAAAAAAAAGAAGTTCTAGCAGAGGTTGAACTTCCTGCAGCAGCTCAAAAAGTTCAACCTGCTACAGGAGCTGCTGCTGAACTTCTATAGAACCATCATCGAGTCTCTGCTGGTCCATCAGGGTCTGGTTTGGTTCAGAAACCAGACTAGAGAGAAACAGACTGCAGAGAACTATAAGGTCTACAGAGAGAATCACTGGTGCTGATCTGCCCTCCATCCAGGACCTGGACTCCTTCATCCAGGACCTGCATTCCTCCAGAGTGAGGTAATGGTCAGGCAGCATCATCAGGGACCTTCTCTCCAGGATCTCACCTCTTCTCTCCCCTCAGGTTGGCGCTACAGATCTCTGAACACCAAAACCACCAGACACACAAACAGTTTTTCCCTACAGACCGTCACCACGTTAAACAAACGAGTTTACCTCTCCTAACAAGGAAATAACCTGTTCCATCATTAAATAATGTTCTATACACTCACCTAAAGGATTATTAGGAACACCTGTTCAATTTCTCCTAAATGCAATTATCTAATCAACCAATCACATGTCAGTTGCTTGAATGCATTTAGGGGTGTGGTCATCGTCAAGACAATCCCCTGAACTCCAAACTGAATGTCAGAATGGGAAAGAAAGATGATTTAAGCAGTTTTGAGTGTGACATCACAATCTGCTCAGTTACTGGGATTTTAACCCACAACCATTTCTAGGGTTTACAAAGAAAAACATCCAGTATGCAGCAGTCCTGTGGGTGAAAATGCCTTGTTGATGCTAGAGGTCAGAGGAGAATGGACTAACTGATTCTAGCTGATAGAAGAACAACTTTGACTGAAATAACCTCATTACAACCGAGGAATGCAGCAAAGCATTTATGAAGCTACAACACCTTGGATCTCGCGGTAAGACGTATTGTGTCACTTCCTGTTTGTCTTGGTTGCACTGTTTGGCTGGTGTTTTGTCTGTTCTATTGGCATTTTTTCGGATTTCCACTGATTTACTGTCATTTTTTGCCTTAGTAGTTCATAAGCACTACTCTCTTAGCTGTTCTGCACTCCTGTCTTAAGGGAATCTTTGGTTTAAACTTCTCTTAGCTTTTATTTTTATAATACTGTTTGTTAGCTAGCCTAGCTTAGCTTAGCATGGCTTCTCTTTCACCGTCTCCTGCCTTGACCTGTTCTGTGTGTCAGATGTTTATTTATTCCTCTGCCTCCTTTACTGATAATGGTACGTGTAACAAATGTAGTTTATTTGTAGCTTTGGAGGCGAGGCTGTCTGTTTTGGAATCGCGGCTCCGTGCTTTTGAGACTCCAGTAGTTAGTCAGGTTCCTTTAGCGAGCACGGAGCCACTGAGACTAGCTTCCCTTAGCCGTCCTCCGGCAAATCCTGAGCAGCTGGGAGCCCAGGCCGGCTGGGTGACGGTCAGAAGGTAGCATAGTCCTAAGCAGCCCCCGGTTCACCATCGCCCCGTCCACGTTTCAAACCGTTTTTCCCCACTCAGCGACACACCCGCTGAGAAACAGACTCTGGTTATTGGCAGCTCCGTAGTCCGAAACGTGGCATTAGAGACACCAGCGACCATAGTCAAATGCCTTCCGGGGGCCAGAGCGGGCGACATAGAAGGCTACCTGAAACTGCTGGCTAAGGATAAGCGTAAATACAGTAAGATTGTTATTCACGTCGGCAGTAACGACACCCGGTTACGCCAATCGGAGGTCACTAAGATTAATGTTGCTTCGGTGTGTAACTTTGCAAAAACAATGTCGGACTCCGTAATCTTCTCTGGTCCCCTCCCTAATCTGAGAAACGATGACATGTTTAGTCGTATGTCTTCATTTTGTCGCTGGTTGTCAAGGTGGTGTCCCGATAACAACGTGGGCTTTATCGATAATTGGCAGACGTTTTGGGGAAAACCTGGACTGATTCGGAGAGACGGCATCCATCCTACTTTGGATGGTGCAGCTCTCCTTTCTAGAAATATGGCTGAATTTATTACTTTTCCAAAACCGTGACAATCCAGAGTCCAGTCCAGAGTCCAGTCCAGAGTCCAGTCCAGAGTCCAGTCCAGAGTCCAGTCCAGGGTCCAATCCAGGGTCCAGTCCAGGAAGCAGAGTTGTAGTCTTACACACCTCTCTGCAGCTTCTCTGTCGTTACCCTCCCACTTTCCTATAGAGACGGTGTCTGCTCAACCACGGTTCATATTAAATAAACAAATATTTTGTTCTAGAAAAATAAATAATAAAAATCTGATTAAAATAAATACAGTTACTAATATAAAACCTGTAAATAAACCAGTAGATGTGGTTTACTGAATGTTAGATCTCTTTCATCTAAATCTCTGTTAGTTAATGATCTGATAATTGATCAGCAGGAGGATCATGTTAGTATTAATGAATCAACTCCTTCTAACTACCTTAATCTTCATGTTCCTCCAGCAACAGGTCGAGGAGGAGGAGTAGCAGCTATTTTCCAGTCAGGTCTATTGATTAGCTCTAGACCAGTTATTAGTTATAATTCTTTTGAATCTATGACCCTCAGTATTTCTCACCCAAATTGGAAATCAGAGGAACCTATTTTACTTGTTGTTGTATATCGTCCACCAGGTGCTTATTCTGAGTTCTTGTCTGAATTTTCAGTCTTTTCTGATCTGGAAATCTGGAGCTCCAGAGCTCCAGGGACCGCCCTGGCGGGGATTTTGAAAACAATATTGGGGCTTCGGGTTAGCTTTGGGGCTTTATTACTGGCTGTCATGGGTCATTTTAGAGCGGTTTTAGCCTGTTTGGAGACACTCTGGCTGGGGAGAGGGACGTGCACAGGGTCCTGTCATCCACCCTGGAGTGACGGTTCTCCCTCTCCTCTCAACAGTTGCAAGGGGAGCTTGAGCTCCAGATTTTACAATAATGTTGTGTTGTTGCCTTGTATTGTACAGAAATTTCGATAAAAAAAAATGTGCGGCGGCAGCTGGTTCTATGGCTGCTTCTTCTTCCACCACTAGCAGGAAGCTGCCGCTGGTTCTATCAGTGGGCGGTGACTGATATAAAATAACCAATCACATGAGGATCACACCGGGCCTTAGTCTCCTCCTCCAAACAGTCATAATTACTTTCCTTTCCAGCGCGCAGCCTCTCCTGGTTTGCCTTCACGTTTGTATGAGAGCTTCATGTGCAGGCGCCTGTATGGAGAGCCACACGCGCGGTTCATGAATACTCGTGTAATAAATCATACGCGGGCGTGTGGGGTGAATTCACGCGCGAACGCGCTGCAGAAAATCACGCTTAGGCTTTTTGACTGAAATTTAATTCCATATCTTTGCCTCTACACTATTATTTATCATTGAAAATATGGCCTCCTGCACTGTTGGACTCATTTTCATATTGATTTTAATGATTGCTTAATACTTTTTGTACTACGTTCTTACCTTACGCCATGGGAGCACGTGGAATTGCCAATAGAGGATGCAGGATCGATTAACTTAATTTTGTGTACTCCATTGATTAATTTACTGAATACTAGTTA
>SSNP01000059.1:435983-454770 GCA_006937955.1 Pachypanchax playfairii | reverse complement strand
GACGACTGGCCAAAATACATCTGTGTTTGTCTGTGTCTCTTTCCTGTCAGCTCAGACCCCAGTCGGCTAAGGCAGAAGGCCGCCCATCCTGAGCCGGGTTCTGGTTCTGGTTCTGGTTCTGCTAGAGGTTTCTTCCTGTTAAAAGGGAGTCGTTCCTTTCCACTGTCTCCAGTGGTGCTGCTCAGGATGGAGGATTGTGCTGAACTAACAATTCAGCCCAATCGGCTGGTTCCTTAGATAGAAAATGTTTTATTATTAATTGGTTGATTTTTCTGTGAAGTGCCTTGAAATGACTTTGTCATGAACTGGCGCTTTATAAATAAATAAACTTGAAACTTGAACTTGAACACACACGACCTTGAGATAGATGGTCTACAACAGCAGAAGACCCCACTGGGTACCACTCATCTACACTACAAATAGGAAAAAGAGGCTACAATTTGCACGAGCTCACCAAAATTGGACAGTTGAAGACTGTAAAAATGTTTCCTGGTCTGATGAGTCTGGATTTCTGTTGAGACATTCAAATGGTCGAGTCAGAATTTGGTGTAAACAGAATGAGAACATGGATCCATCATGTCTTGTTACCACTGTGTAGGCTGGTGGTGGTGGTGTCATGGTGTGGGGGATGTTTTCTTGGTACACTTTAGGTCCCTTAGTAACAATTGGACATGGTTTAAATACCATGTGCTACCTGATCATTGTTTCTGACCATGTCCATCCCTTTATGACCACCATGTACCCATCCTCTGATGGCTACTTCCAGCAGGATAATGCACCATGTCATAAAGCTCGAATCATTTCAAACTGGTTTCTTGAACATGACAATGAGTTCACTGTACTACAATGACCCCCACAGTCACCAGATCTCAACCTGATAGAGCATCTTTGGGATGTGGTGGAACGGGAGCTTCGTGCCCTGGATGTACATCCCATAAATCTCCATCTTCTGTAATTTTATCCCGTTTCCTCTCCCTCCACTACTTATCATATTATCATAAATAATATAAACTATTTCTACTTCTGGAAAAACCCATTTTGGATTAGCAGGATATAAAAACGTTTTTACTAGCACCTTGTCTTCAATCTTATACTCTTTCGCCCAGTCTTCTACTTTCCAACTACCACCTTCTTTCTTTATTTTCTCATTTTCCCAACATGGTCTTAATCCCCTTTTTGCCACACTCTCCTCATCTGTACACCCTTGTTAACTTGCCCAATAATTTAAAGCTAATTGCTTAATTCTAAGCTTTATCGGCATCTCCCGCATTTCCACCTGAACAGCAACACAAGGT
This sequence comes from Pachypanchax playfairii, assembly GCA_006937955.1. Lineage (NCBI taxonomy): Eukaryota > Metazoa > Chordata > Actinopteri > Cyprinodontiformes > Aplocheilidae > Pachypanchax > Pachypanchax playfairii. Next base: position 453,475 of record SSNP01000059.1, on the reverse strand, counting down.
GTAGTTCTCATTGCACCACAACACACTCTCTGTGCTTGACTTTGTATCACTTCAATCTTTTTCATTAATGTATTAGATGCAGAACTATAAACTATACTCCCATACTCTATTACTGACCTAACCATAGCACTATAAATGCACCTTAAAGCCTGCGCACTAGCTCCCCACACCTCATTATATTTATGACTTTCTTACATCTTTCTTCTATCTTACTTATGTTCTCTGCCCACACTAATTTCCTATCAGTATCGGTATTGTCGACTCTGCACCCTCCATAACCACACTCCTAAATACTTCTTCTATTTCCTCTACATTCTCTGATATTTTTATTCTTGCACACAATTTCTCACAATTACTCCTAAACTTACCCCATTGAGCTCTTTTAAACATCCATCTTCCTTCTATTATCATCCCTCCAGTCCCATTAATTTTTGTTAATATTGGATAATGATCACTTCCCACTCACTTATTCCCACCATTTCACTAGACACCAATGTTCTATCTAAAGCTGACATGCTACCTGTATATACATCTACCCGTGTTCCTTCCCCGTCATTAACACATACCCAATTTACCTCCTCCATTATTTGCTCCAACACTTCCCCATTTTTATCCCCCCCCCCACACCATACTATGTGCATTAAAATCCCTACACATAACTATATGTCTATTATTTATCCCAACTATTGCCCTCATCCGTTCAATATCTAACCTTTTACATGGATTATAATAATTAATTATCTTAATTTCCCCTGATTTGTTCTACTACTACAAACTCCTCCTCTTTTCCCATTTCTATTTTCCTAAATTTTACATTATTTTTAATAAATGTCACACACCCTCCTCCCACTCCCCCTACTCTATCACACCTTACTTCCACAAATTGAGAAATTTTAAAATCAATTCCTACTCTTAACCATGACTCTTGAATAACATCTGGTTTAATATCTGATTTATCAATATATCTTTTAAACTCTTGTCTGTTTGCTATTAAACTCCGTGCGTTCCATTGTAAGATCCTCAACATTTACTATCCTACACTTCCCATTTCCTGACTTACTTGAGTACTTAGATACTTCTTATCTCTTCCCATGTTATATCATTAATATCTGCGTCTTTCACAATGATTTGTGTTCTTTCTGTCTTTGACTTAGTCTCCATTGTTACATTTATAACTCCAGCTATAAATATCACAAGTTTCTTTAAATCTACCCACACTACCCACTCTCCTTTTTCATCACCTGGCACCCAGCGTACGTCACACTATGCTCTCCTCCACAATTACAATCATTCACTTTGGTTGATCCTCCCCACACCGAGGACATCTTCTTCTCCCATTACATACTGCTGCCGTATGTCCAAACCTTTGACACTGAAAACATCTTAATGGTTTTGGGATATACTCCCTTACTGAGTAGGCCATATACCCTAGTGCTACTTTATCAGGTAGATTTTCTCCTTGGAATTCCAATACGACACTCTGTTTCTTTTCTTACTCCATCTCTAAATGTTGTAAGTTGTTTTGCCTCCTTTATCTCCTCCTTTAATATTGGCTTTAATTTCTTCTACCAACATTTCCACTGGTATCCCCCAAATCACCCCATTTACTCCTCTTTCCCCCATTCCAACCTTACTTGCACTAATCACCTTATATTTTACAACTTCCTTCATTTTACAAGCTTTCTCACTCTGATCCTTATTTTTATACACTATTAACAAATTTCCCTCCCTCAGCACCTTAGCTAGCTTAATATCACACACTTGATTTTTTAAAAACAGTTGTCAACTTCACTGGACTCAAACCCTGAACCCCACACCCCTCTCTAAATCTCAAAATGACTTTAAACTCTTTCTTTCCTTCCATATCTCTTTCCTCATCACTAGACATAACTCTCCTCTGCTTCCTACTCTCCACACCCTCAAAATTATATCCTCTCTTCTCCCTCACCTGATCCTGTCCACCACTCATTTCCATTTCATCATCACTCTCACACTCTTCTACCGCTCCACACTCCTTCCCATTCACAGTACAGCTGTGCCTACCCGCCACTGCTGTCATGTCTTTTCCAACTTTCACCATCTTCTCCAAGTTTCTTCCTTTTTTCCGGGAAATCACAGGAGACCACAAACTCACATCTCCTTCTTCCACATCATCCTTGCCTCCTTTTCTTTGTAAGTTTTTAAAAATTCACTATTTGTTTATTGTTTGCCAAAATCAACCGCTCCACTCCCTCTCGAACAATCCTGGGGTCTTGCGTTCTTTCGCTACAGCCACTCCTGGCGTTGGTTTGTTGCAGAGCCCTGAGCTTTATACAGGACATGATTGAAGTGATGGGTCTCAGGTGCCTGCTGATAAAACCGGTCCACAATCAGCATGATGTCTGCCAGCTGATCCTGCACCAATACAACAGTGAGGAATAGAACTAGAGAAGGGAACGGAGAGAGAGGTGGAAAAAACTAACAGTAGAAAAAGATCAAAATACAGACAGCACAAAACCAAAAGCCCAAACCCAGGCTCCTGACAGTGTCTCTATTTACAATGATAATCATGGATAAACTTTTAATTTTTAGGTGGATTTAACAACAATCCAACATGCCAACAGTTCACATCATCCTTCAGATGACTGATAACTCGTGCAGGAGTCAAGGCTGGAAAAAGCAGCAATGTTGTTGAGCAGGATGGGACAAGACTTCTGTGTGTTGAGCATCAACAGAGCCACATGGCTGCAGACTCAACTTTGACCTCTTCATTTAAAGAGGCAGATGTTATCGTTGACCACAGCTTGTAACAGTCATTATTATGGGATCACGCCACAAGGTGGCGCCTCTTTAATTTGTTGCATCAGTAGTTCACTCCTCCCTTCCTTGACCTTACACTCTTACACTCGGTCGTGTGTACATGGACCGCTGTGCTCTCTACAATAACACGTGGTAAAGCTGACAATATTATTTTTTTGGCTGTACAATACACAAATACATGTGGAAATGTACAAGTCTTGCTCTTACTGCTATCCAGCAGCAGCCTGTCCATGACTATCTCGCCAGCTAACACCACCACACGTTACAACTGGCGCCCGAACATTTTGATTTCACCAAGGATTTATCTGCCTCACGTGTATGTTTTTTCGGAGATCCCCCTGCCTCTGTGGACATACGGACATTTTTCCCCGGTCATTGCTGCAGCGTGGTTCAGGCTTGATCCGACTAATTCCTGGACACCACAGTGAGCTGTTTTCCTCTGATGAATAAAGCTAACTCCGCGACGCAAATACAAACAATGAACTTTACGGACCAGACCTTGTGGGCATTCTACAAATGCCTTCTACCATATAAAGCCTAAAACTGAACTTTTCATGTCGATTTTGGACAACGCGGGAATCTGTTTGCCCTCAAAGTGCATGAACTTTTTCCCTCGCTCTGCTGTAACTACACAGACTTTTGACTGCGTGAGTACTGACTTAAATGATTACAAATGCTAGTGCTAGTCATATGATCCACATAAAATGCAGTTTAGTCTATTTTTGCATTAGTTCTAGCTGCCATGCATCTGTGTGAATAATTGATTTTTTTGTCACTCCAGTCTCATTTTCATTTTATGTGACATTTTATTTAGCACCCTGTTCCAAATTTAGTCTTGACCAGTATTTGTACACCCTTTTTTCACTCAAAGTCAGCATAGCTTAGTCTGACTGACTCTTTATTACTATTTAAGGATGGTACTGTGCTCAAGCATGACTTTTTGGATAGTGCAATGGCATGTTACCCAGAGGACTTGGACTGTGGCTCAGATATGGAGCTTATCTCTCTACCAATATACAGTATAGTTGAAAATAAGAATCCTGACCTTAACCAACAAGTAGTGGACTTGAGAGCAGAGGTTGACAGACTGGGTGACTGTTTACGTGACTCACTGAACATGCAGCAGAGTTTACTTAAACAGTGGGACCGTCTCAGCAAAGAGAACCCTATTCCTCAAGCAGTCCTGCAGTCTCCTGTTGTCCCTATTGCTACGTCCACGCCTCATTACTACAATGGCCAGAGCAAAACCTACAGTCAATGTCAACAACACTAATCCATTTCTGCCTACCAATCCATTCCTACCAACGAATCTGTTCTTTCCTGCAAATCCCTTCCTCCCATCTCACTCCGTCGAGCTCAGCAACACTTCCAAAGTGATAGCAGCAGCTTTGCACCACTCCAAATTGGAGCTTACTGTGTACGCAGGGGATGGGAAGGTACTATCTAAGGACTGGCTACAAGCTGTTAGCACTTACAAATCCTCATTGTGTCTTACTGATGGACAATTACTAAACGAACTGCCTCACTTTCTTGCTAAAGAGCCCAGAAAATGGTTTAAGGCTCTGAGCTCCCACATTACCTCGTGGGCTCAGTTCTGTCAGCTGTTCAAGACAGTTTTTCTGCCTTCAGACAACCAAGAGCACATTCTGAGGGGACTTTTGGATCGTGTCCAAACCGAGGATGAACCACACCCAACTTTTGTTGCACACATGCTCATTGACTTTGACAAACTGAGAAACTCTCCACCTGAAAAAGAGCAAATTGAACTTATAAGTAAACACTCACTTGAAAAATACAGAGTTGCACTGTACGGCGCAAACATCTCTTCTGTAATGGACCTTTTGCTGTGGGAGCTCCACTTAGTGCTTGGACCGAGTGGACCACAGACTTCCTCACGTTACAAGGAGCAGTGTAAACCTTACCCTTACTGCTTCAAATGCTCTCTAAGGGGGTTCACCTCACGCACCTGCCCCAACTGTAACAACAACACATCTTCTTCTGCACAAACCACTGCAAATACAGCAGGGCCCAGCCTGGTGCAACCATCTCCAGTGCCTGGGCCACCTTACTCCGGCCAGCATAAGACTGATAACAATAGCGCCACGGCCCAGCAACAAAGTAAGCAGTCGGGAAACTACAGAGGAGGGAGGACATTTCGCAGAGGCCAACCTCCCTCCAGTTGCTAACTGAGCCTCACTCATCTCCAATTCAGGATGGACTGATTCTTGGACACTTAGAGGACAATTTTTCCAAAGTCCACTGGATTACTCCTCTGAAAACAAAAGTGAACTTCAATGCTACATGTGTGGATGCTACTCTTGACACGGGTGCTTCCCTCTCAGCTGTACGAGCAGACATCATTCAAGTTAGTGGCACCTACCTCAGCAAAACAAGTGAGTGGATTGGCCCTGCTGTTAACCTTGCCAATTACGCTCCTTGCATCCCTGAAGCTGTCATCTGGCTCAATATCGGATTCATGAACAAAAAATTTTACCAACGTTTTGCGGTTATACCAAAGTTGTCTTCTCCTTTCATTCTCGGAATGAATTTTATGACAAGAGCTTCGGTGTCTATCCACATTCCCCCAAGGACTGTCTACATAGATGACATTCCCTGTCCTCTTCCGGACGAAGAGGAGATTTTTCAGGACTATTACTCAAATTCATTCGAAACTGTAATGTCGTTGGACTCACTTCACTCGGACCTCACTGAAAAAGTTTCGGAAGCAAGCCTTTCGGACAATGACAAGGACATTTTGCTTGGTCTACTCACCAAGTTCTCCCCTATGTTTGACGGTCATCTCTGTGAAAATTAACATGTCATAGAGACTTGTGATGCAAAACCTGTGAATCTCCCTCCCTATCGCACGTCACCTGCTAAAAAGCATGTGATTGAAGATCAAGTGCAACAAATGTTAAAGGACAATATCATTGAACCTTCTACTAGTCCTTGGGCTGCTCTGGTAGTCATTGTCAACAGAGCCGCCTCTGACCCAAGGTTTTGTGTGGACTTTCGGGGTCTCAACCAAGTGACTCAAAAAGACTCATATCCCTTACGTAGAGTAGATGAGTCTTTAGACTTTTTGACAAGAGGAAAGTTTGTCTCAACGTTAGACTTAGCACGAGGCTATTGGCGGGTCGCTGTATCAGAGGACTCTAGACCGAAAACTGCCTTCATCTCACACTGCGGTCTCTTCCAGTTTTGGGTGTTACCTTTTAGACTCTGCAACACACGACCTTTCAAAGACTCATGAACTCTGTGCTTGCCGGTCTCATTTACAAAACATGTGCTGTCTACCTTGATGACATTGTTATCGCCTCACCTACTTTTGAACAGCACTTAGCCGATTTAGAGGAAGTGCTGGTCAGACTCCAAGCATGCTAGCCTGTCGCTAAAGCTCAAGAAGTGCCAGTTCTGCTAAACAAATACATGTGGAAATGTACAAGTCTTGCTCTTACTGCTATCCAGCAGGAGTCTGTCCATGACTATCTCTCCAGCTAACACCACCACACGTTACAAGCTATGCAGCCGCTTATCGCTCGAGCAAAACCACTGAACAGTTTGTCAGTAACGTTGTGATGTACATTGCTGGCTTTGTTGTCAGGAAGGTGATGAAGTACTTAGCTTGTGATGACTGTCGTGCCAGTTTAGTGACAGTAACTGTTGATAGTGCAACCCGCAGGCATGTTTCACCTGCTGAATTTGAAAAACAAAGGCGGCCTTGTTGTTCCATCTTAGGGTGTTGTAAATATTTTGTTATGTGCAGAGATCAATCAAACAGACAATGCAAGTAACGTGCTAAATCAATCACAAAGATACAAGGCCGTAGAATTAGCATGGACGGAAGGGACACGTCCCCACCAGTAATTTGATCTGTCAATGTCTCATTTACCTAGAGGTGCAGAAAGAGTTAAATTACGTTGTCTACCGGAGTCCTACTTCCTGTAACATATATGGCCAGTGTGATTGGCTGTGGCTTTCCCTGCGTGAGACACGTGAGACTCTGCAGCTATGTTTTTGTTGTTAGCATCTAGCAGTGCCAAAACTACAATGAGAAGTTTCCAGTCTGTGAGAGGACTCAGGTCGCAGGTGTTACAGAGCGTAGGGATGGCACCCGAAAAGAAGAAATTTGTAGCCTTGCGCTGCAAGACGGATTCTCGTGAAGTTTTGCAAACCCAAGAAAATCCATCTTGTACCGCTCCATTGACAGCCGTCTATTTCGGTTCAAAAAATGGTCAGGTGACAGAAACCAAAACAATGATGCTTTAGCTCAGTGAGCAATGGAGAGACAAGTTCACATGTGAAACTGAATGGTGACTTGGTGATATAGTTTGTCCTAAGTTAACATTGTGACCAGGGATAGGCTGATGATGGTTCATCATCACTGTATTTGAAGCTCATGTTGTCAGACTGCATCTATTGGAATGTTTTACTGTTATTTTTCAGATGACAGAGACAGCTCTGCCATGTCTAACCTCAGACAGAGATGAAGAGGTCTCAGGTGAATCTGAGTGATGATTTGGTGCTATAGGTGCCTTGCAGTCACGTGACCAATGAGTGCGCAACCGCCATTTTGATGGCAAATAAACACTACCAGAAATGACAGCGAACCTTCGCAATTACTTGGTGTTTCAAGTCCTGCATCATCTACAAATCATCTACAAGGAAATGTGGCACTTCGATACGCAAATAAACTGTCGTCTTTAGATATTGCCGACCCATATCAACTTCCTGGAGATTTATTTTCTGATGTGAAAGTGGCTGCTGCCATACCGTCAGTGGAGTTTGGTGATATTTACTCGTATTTAATTGATTTCCCCTCCTCATACACGGGACAGTCATTAAAAGTGTACAAAATTCTGTCTGCATACAGATATTTTGAGTCGGGATGGGTGTCCAACACTTCATTATGGCAACCAAGAGGAAATGTCTTCTTCATAGTAATGAGCAAGGTAAGCTAGGTTTTCTCACACAACATAAATAATCAAATCAAATCAAAAATACTTTATTAATACCCAAAGGGAAATTAAATGTTGTAGCTCAGTTCTTCTTTAGGGAGCCATTGTAGAGGGTTCTAGCTGTGGACAGGAAGGATCTCCTGTAGAGGGTTCTAGCTGTGGACAGGAAGGATCTCCTGTAGAGGGTTCTAACTGTGGACAGGAAGGATCTCCTGTAGAGGGTTCTAACTGTGGATAGGAAGGATCTCCTGTAGCAGTCTGTGCTGCAGCGGATTATGAAGAATCTTCTGACTGAGACACTTTGTTGTTGAGTTACTGTGTTCTGAAGAGGATGATGAGGGATTTCCATCACGTTCTTCATCCTCCTTTGGACAATTAACTCAAGAGACTCCAGTTCAGTCTCCAGGACAGAATCAGTCCTCCTTATCAATCTGTTCAGCCTCTTCATGTCACCTGCTCTGATGCTCCGCCCCCAACAGGTGACTGCAGATGTGAGCAGCTGACAAACTCCTCTTCTTTTGCCACTCCTCTTCAAATCTCTGGCTGCCCGTATTGTTTGAAAGCCAGGCAGAGTCCGGGATATGTTCGTTTAACCATGTCTCAGTAAAACACATGACGCTGCATTCCCGATATTCTGGCTGGATCTTCAACAGAGTTTCAAGTTCATCCATTTTGTTAGCAAAGAGATCTCACATTTGTCAATATGACTGATGGAAGTGAAGGTTTAAACTTCCTCTTTCTCTCTCTTCACTTTGCTCCTGTTCTGCATCAACGTCTTCTTCTTTTGAGCTCATCAGGGATCCAGAGTTTCAATTTGAGGATTATTTCAGCCTTAGAAATGTCAGTTAGCTGCTCTTACTTGTAAACAGCGTCTTGTTGCCATGGTTACGCATCATAACAAGTGGCAAAAAGGTGACAAATCAAGCAAAAAACTCAATCAGCACAGCACCCAAATCAGAAGAAAAGTATTTAGAAAATATTTCCAGAAGAAAAAACTTGCAAGAAATACTCAAAAAGAAAAAAAGAAAAAGCTAGCAAATGCTAGCTAAGTCACCGAGCTACTCCAACAAGCTGCCACCAGTTGTAGCGCTATTCCTGAATAATGTAAGCTATCACTCAGATTAAATTAAAATTGTGGCCAGAGTAAGTTGTTTCATAAACCCGGACAGTAATGTCATATTTAGGATCTAAGAAATTATGGTTAAGCGCAACTAGCGCTTGTTAGCCCGTGGTAAACATTAGCTACATTAGCATCACGGAGAAAACAGTTCATTTGATAAAGACAGGGGCTCAACTCAGTGGGAGTGCAGAAACTCAGTAGCAGCAGCTGATGGGCAGCATGGGACAACTACAAGGTTAAGGGCAAAAGAAATGTTAAAATATTGTCTTTGAGTATTTTAAAAGCTTTCATGTTACATAGAGCGCAACCATCTTAAATTGCCATTTTCATGTATGCCCTTTTTATGAATGTAGACTAATTGACTGTAACATTTATAATAAAAAAGATAATTATAAAGTGGTCTTTGCAGTAATCAGGCTTGAAACCTAGAAGCAACCTTCTTTTTCTGACCACATATGATATGCCTTAGCTTATACATTTTTTGTTAAAGTTACATTTCACATGGTTGCTAAAAGTAATAGCCACATAGGAGAAGATGTAATAAAAATAACATAATAAATAATAAGTAATATAAATAATTTAAAATAACAGCAGTATATAATACACTAAAATTTATGTAACTATCTTTTCAGGTGAAGCATTCAATGAAGACCAGCGAGCCACCTCTCAGGCCTTGGATTGCTGTCCTCCCACATGGTCAAGTTCGCACAGCCCACTGCAATTGTATGGCTGGTTTAGGGGAATGCTGCTCCCATGTTGCTGCAACCCTGTTTGCGCTGATGGCTGCTTCAGACCACCGTCAGTCAATATCCTGCACTTCAAAGCCCTGTTCCTGGTCTGGGGTTGGTGTTTCATCCATCAAAACAGTAGAGCCAAAAAAAGGGAAGGACATGGTCTTAAGGTCACCAAAAAGAACCAAAATTTTTAACTCTGAATGTGTAGGAGCCAATATTGTTTTAGTTTAGATTATATTTTGGTCTAAGTTTGTTTTGATAATGTTTCAGTTTATTGCACTGTGGCTTGTATTTCTTTAACCACTGGAGGCACTGCAGAGCCTATATAAGTGTGTAGGTGGCAGTGCACAGGCGTTTTCTGGGTGACGGGAGGTCACACGGTTTTTACCACGTCATTGTTTCATTCCACAACTAATTTGCCGTTACAATTGTCAGACAAGAAATCTCCATAACTGTGATCAATAAATGGGATAATAAACCCAAAACACAATTTCCGCCTGGACAATATGCTTGAAGCGAGTCATTGCCTCCACTCGCATCCAGCTGATGAAGCATCCAGAGGACTTACGGCACATAACTTCATGGCCTGTCAAAGGTGGATCACAGGTCCAGCCTTCCTTCAGAAGCCAGAAAAGGACTGGCCAGAGGTTTTCAACCCAAAGCCTGTTCCTTTAGAGGACCCAGAAGTTAAAGGCGAAGTTATGATGAATGTTCTCAGCTTACAAGCTGATGATCCTACTTCAAGGTTCATTCACTATTTTTCAAGTTGGAGAAAGCTGAAAACTTCATGTGCTGGTTTCTCAAGCTAAAGGCCATCTTGCTAGACCTTAGTCAAAAAAGGAAAGAGTTTGAGGCTTCACTTCCTGCTGCCAATCTAGCGACCTTCACTAAGATAGTACAAGAAACCATGAAGAGAGTCAGAGTGTCAGGTTCAGTGTTTGTGTGTGCTGTGTTTTCTGTGTCGGGTGAGTCATCTGCCTCCAGAGAGGATCTACGCTGGAGTGTGAGGCAGATTACCTACACCTGGAGGTGATCAGCGCTGATGAGGAGCAGGGTGCTACTTAAGCCAGAGGCAGACCTTCAGTCAGCGCCTGGTTGTTGACCTTAATGGTAGCTCCCGTGTGCCGTCCTTGTGATTTACTCCTTGTGATTTACTCCTTGTGATTTACTCCTTGTGATTTACTCCTTGTGATTTACTCCTTGTGATTTTTTTGANCCTTGGATTGCTGTCCTCCCACATGGTCAAGTTCGCACAGCCCACTGCAATTGTATGGCTGGTTTAGGGGAATGCTGCTCCCATGTTGCTGCAACCCTGTTTGCGCTGATGGCTGCTTCAGACCACCGCCAGTCAATATCCTGCACTTCAAAGCCCTGTTCCTGGTCTGGGGTTGGTGTTTCATCCATCAAAACAGTAGAGCCAAAAAAAGGGAAGGACATGGTCTTAAGGTCACCAAAAAGAACCAAAATTTTTAACTCTGAATGTGTAGGAGCCAATATTGTTTTAGTTTAGATTATATTTTGGTCTAAGTTTGTTTTGATAATGTTTCAGTTTATTGCACTGTGGCTTGTATTTCTTTAACCACTGGAGGCACTGCAGAGCCTATATAAGTGTGTAGGTGGCAGTGCACAGGCGTTTTCTGGGTGACGGGAGGTCACACGGTTTTTACCGCTTCATTGTTTCAACCTTTTTGAGAAGCATTTTTGAGAACCCCTTGTGATTTCGCTGTGTGCACCTAACCCTGTTCTTCCCAGGATTGGTCACCCTGCTCCTCGTGTTCCCAAATGTTCTTCCGTGTCCAGCGTCTGATCGCCTTGAGTCCTGTCTGTCTCCCTCCGGCATCCTCACTCGACCTGGACTCACCACCTTCCTGCACAGCACCGCACTGGACCTGCCCTCCCTTCAAGCAACACCATCATCATATCTACCGTGAGTCATTCACATCCTCTCCCTGCAATATCTCCAGCTCATTCCCCGTGGCACCTGAACTAACTCTCCTCTCCCTTGGAGTTTTGAGACTCTCCCTGGCGCACCAGATCACCGAGCACATTTCACAGTTGTATATAAACACTGTAAATAAACCTTTCACTTTTGCACCTGAGCTGCTGTCTGTCTGAGTCCTGCAATGTGGGTCAACAAGACCACTGAGCCCGTGACACAGAGAAGCTGTTTGTACTCAAACATTGTCAGTGAATGATCTCTTCAAAGCTGAAAATGCAATCATTTGGTACTGCCAGTCAAAAAGATTCAAAGAAGAAATCAGCACCTTGGAGAGTGGCGCTTCTGTTGTGAAGACCAAGAGTGACATCTACAAACTAGATCCAATACTCAAGAATGGTTTACTGAGAGTGGGTGGAAGACTTAGCTGCTCAGCTATGCCCCAGGAGCAGAAACATCCTGCTATTCTCGCCAAAGACCAACATGTTTCCAAGCTTATTTTGTAGCATATACGCCAGCAGCTTGGGCATGCAGGAAGAAACCACATGCTCTCAGCTCTCAGAAAAAGATACTAGATTACTAGTGCTAATTCAGCTTGCAGGAAGATCATCTCTGAATGTGTTATTTGTAAACGACAAAGAGCACAACCATCTTGGCAGAAAATGTCTGATATGCCAGAAGAACGCATCAGTCCAGATTCGCCACCCTTCAGTAGCGTAGGTGTGGATTATTTTGGGCCCATAGAGGTGAAAAGAGAACGTGCCATGGTCAAAAGATATGGAGTAATCTTTACCTGCATGGCAAGCCGGGCTGTACATCTGGAGGTGGCACACTCACTAACAACTGATTCTTGCATCAATGCCATAAGATGTTTTATATGTCGAAGAGGTCCAGTCCTTCAGATGAGATCAGATAATGGCACAAATTTTATTGGTGCGGAGCGTGAACTGAGAGAGGCTTTGGCAGCAGTGGAGCAGAACAAGATTCATCAGTTTCTACTATCAAAAGAGATTGACTGGACATTTAATACACCTGCTGCATCCCATCATGGAGGAGTTTGGGAGCGTCTTATTAGAATGGTTCGAAAGGTATTATTTTCTGTCCTACAACAGCAGTCACTTGACGATGAAAATCTGCAAACCTTCTTGTGTGAAGTGGAAGCCATTCTAAATGATCGCCCCATAACTAAAGTCTCTGATGATGCAAATGATCTGGAAGCTCTTACGCCAAACCACATCCTGCTGCTTAAAGGGAACCCTATTCTAGCTCCTGGTGTATTTGAAGAAAGAGACTGCTACGTTAGAAAACGCTGGAAGCAGGTTCAGTATCTGGCAGACCTGTTTTGGAAAAGGTGGACAAGGGAGTACTTACCTTTGCTACAAGAAAGACAAAAATGGTCTAAGCCTCAAAGAAGCTTCACAGTGGGAGACGTCGTGGTGATGGATCATACTGTGCCTCGTGGATCTTGGGTTCTTGGAAGAATACTCAACACCTATCCTGATAAAAATGGACTGTTCGAGCAGTTCAGCTGAAAACAAAGACCGGACAGCTGGAGAGACCCATCTCTAAGATCTTCCTTCTTCAAGCGGCTATATAAGATACTACCTGGGACAATTTTTTGGCTCCTTATTTTGTCATTGTTTAATTGTGCTGTCTACGCAATTGGGGCCGGTGTGTAGGAGCCAATATTGTTTTAGTTTAGATTATATTTTGGTCTAAGTTTGTTTTGATAATGTTTCAGTTTATTGCACTGTGGCTTGTATTTCTTTAACCACTGGAGGCACTGCAGAGCCTATATAAGTGTGTAGGTGGCAGTGCACAGGCGTTTTCTGGGTGACGGGAGGTCACACGGTTTTTACCGCTTCATTGTTTCATTCCACAACTAATTTGCCGTTACAATTGTCAGACAAGAAATCTCCTTTCTGGACCCATAACTGTGATCATGTGATCAATAAATGGGATAATAAACCCAAAACGTAATTTCCGCCTGGACAACACGCTTGAAGCGAGTCATTGCCTCCACCCGCACCCAAGGGTGACTAAAACTGGAACCCTATAGTCACTACAGAATGTGAAATTCTACTTATGTCAGCTGAGGAAGAGGCTGAAATGTTCGTTGCACTGGCATAAACTGAAAACACAGAAGACAGACCCACAAAAGCAGCAATATTATCAATTATACCTGGCCATGCAGAAAGGTATCAACCTCGCAACTGTAAACTGCCACTTCCTCTTTCACAATGATATAATCCTTCAGCAAGGACTATGTCTTCTGATGATCTAGATAAACATTGTGACAGAATTTTTAACAGCATGGCAGTTACACTAGCTGAAAGTGACTTAATAGAACAAGCAACAAAACAACAAGCAAAAAGTAAAATATGGATGCAACAGCGGTCAGGGAGAATTACAGCCTCAAAATTTGATGCTGTTTGTCACACCAGTATTGTGAAACCATCTGTGTCACTTGTGATCCTGAGGGGCGTACATTTACAACTGAGGCAACATCTTGGGGTTCTTCAGAAGAGAAAAATGCTTTTACTCAGTATTGTAATACTTTTTTAAGTTCTCATGACAACTATAAGATTACAGAGTCAGGCTTTAGGGTGAATCCAGAGTATCCCTACATTGGTGCAACCCCTGATGGTTTGACTTCATGCTCCTGCTGTGGCGAAAGTATTATTGAGGTTAAATGTCCCTTCAATCAAAAGCACATCAAGGTCACTGACGCTTGCAAAGATGCTCAGTTCTGTCAGCATATGGATGAATCAGGTCATATAACATTAAAACTGAATCATCCATATTATTACCAAGTGCAGCCACAACTGTTGGTTACTGAGGCTATATTTTGTGATTTTGTTGTTTATACTGTAACTTGAGATGAATTTGGTTTATTTGTTGAATGAATAACCAGAGATTAGAGTGAAGTTATGCAGCATATACAGCTGTTTTACAAGTGTGTAATTCTACCAATGTCATGATTTTTAACACTGAGAACAGGACTCTGAATCAAGCTGCAGACTCCAGACCAAGGGACAACAGGAGGTGATTTACAACGAGGGTTTTAATAACACTCAGTTTAACAGTCACAGATAAAAGATGGATAAAACAAGTCTGCTTCAGCAGGTTCAGCGGGAGCGGACACAGCTGTGCAAGCAGCGACGGTGGATACTAGGCAGATGGAGGAGAGGAGAGGTTAGTAACGGCACTTTTCCTGGATGAGTGCTTATAGAAAGGAGCGAGGCTTACTGTATGCTGGGTTGCAGGAGTCCACGGGGAGCAAGCAGGTGCCAGTCGGCTGAGGCTGGCGTGTGAGTGCTGGTAGAGGGCGGACAGACTGACTCAGAGGTGAACAGGTGGATCCCGGGAGCTGGAGGAACGGTGCGGAGGCAGGCCAGAAGAGGTGGAGGGCGAGGCAGGGTGGAGACCGGTGTGGGAACCGTCTCTGGAGCGATCCTGGACGGAGGTGGTGTGGGAACCGCCGAGGAGGTCCGGGATGGGGACAAAAGCAGCCTGGGAGCTGCCAGAAACAAAGGCTGGACCCAGGAAGAACCACGGTGTGGAAACCGGGACACGAGGAAGGTCCAGCCGGGAGAGTCCTAGGAAGGATCACAGGGTATGGTTGACACAGACACTTCAGGCACAGCAAGCAGCGAATGTATTTCTTTCACTGAAGCTTTGACCATCTACCACAAACAGAGTGGAACAATCTGACGCCTGCTCTCTGCCACCACTCCTCTCTTAAGCTCAGAGGCTGATGATGGAACTGGATCCACCTGTCGATGACAGCTGCCACGCCCCTGAAAACACAGGTGAAAACACTCACACGCACACAGCAGAATGACACCTGACAACCAAACCTAGTTGCAAAAATAATCACTTGTCCTGTGTTGAAGCCAACATCAACAAAATGAAACAGTGTTGAGTACTCAATTGGATATTATACTGTTTATTTCCCACGATTAGTCCAGTTTTAGAAAGCTAAGCGATCGCGATGACACAAACGGGGGAATATATAGCATTTAATGACAGGTCTGGTAACTTATAAACTCTGCACATGCTACAACGAAATAGCATGAGATCAATTTACAGTGAAGACATGTTAGAATATAAAGGATAGCACTATCACATCATCATCATCATCACCATCTGTCCCTCTTCCCAGTGCTCTGCAATGTTTTCTAAGCAAAAAGTCCGTGGAGATGGTGAATGTGAGCGCGTTAGCCGGTTAGCACATAAGGCTTTGCCAAAATCAAATTTTTTTAATTATAAAAGATCAGCACAATTCACGTGGTTGACCTACTATTCACCATGGATAAGTATATCCATGGTGAATAAAATAGCTCTGAATAAACAGAGGAGCAGAAGCGCTTGAGGACCGGTACGGAGAAAGACGCGTGTGGTAACGGGAACAGCTGATCGCTCCGCGTTGCTTTCATGTGCAGTGATGAGTTGCGTTGGTTGACTGAAGACAGTAATAAAGGACTTGTACAGTGTGATGACAATGATGATGTGACTGCACAGGTACTAATGAGAGCTTTACAGCTCTTCGGGAGGCGCCTCGTCTTCAGATAGCGGCACTGGGTCATCAACCGACCGCAGAGGAAGTGTGGGGAGGATTTCACAGTTCCTCCACGACAACGACCTACTTGATCCTTATCAATCAGGATTTAAGCGAGGCCATTCCACTGAAACCGCTCTTCTCTCAGTTGCAGAGTCACTACGGGTTGCCAGATCGGCTGGTCTCTCCTCAGTACTCGTACTCCTTGACCTGTCTGCTGCTTTCGACACCGTCAACCACCTCATTCTCCTCTCGACACTATCTAAGCTTGGCATCTCGGGACCGGTCCTCTCGTGGTTCACCTCGTACCTTGCGGAAAGATCTTTCAGAGTCTCGTGGCATGGACAGATGTCCAGTCTGCATGAGCTGGCGACGGGTGTCCCGCAGGGCTCGGTCCTTGGTCCTCTCCTCTTCTCTTTATACACCACCTCATTAGGCGAGATCATTCGCTCCCATGGCTTCTCATACCATTGCTACGCTGACGACACTCAGCTCCTCCTCTCGTTCCCTCCAGACGATACATCCGTCTCAGTGCGGATATCTGCTTGCCTCTCAGATATCTCGGCGTGGATGAGGGATCGCCACCTTCAGCTTAATTTGTCCAAAACTGACCTCATTGTCTGTCCTGCCAGTAACTCCTTACCTCCTCAGATAAGAGTGCAGCTTGACTCCATCACGCTGTTCCCCAAAACCTCCGCCAGAAACCTTGGTGTCATACTGGACAACCAGCTGTCCTTCAAAGAGCAGGTTAACTCCGTAGCTCGCTCATGTCGATTCGCGCTTTACAACATCAGGAAAATCAGAGCCTTCCTGACAGACCACACCACACAGCTTCTGGTCCAGGCCCTGGTCTTGTCCCGGATCGACTACTGCAACTCATTGCTGGCCGGTCTTCCGGCGTCCTCGGTTAAACCTCTGCAGATGATTCAGAACGCAGCAGCACGTCTGGTCTTCAACCAGCCCAAGAGGGCTCATGTCACTCCGCTGCTCATTTCCCTGCACTGGCTTCCAGTTGCAGCACGCATCAAATACAAAGCTCTGCTTCTGGCTTACCAGACTCTAACACACACAGCTCCTACTTACCTTCACTCCTTCATCCAAACCTACATTCCCACGCGTCAGCTACGCTCAGCCGCTGAAAGACGCCTAGCGCTTCCACCACAACGTGGCATGAGATCATGTTCCAAACTCTTCTCCTCTGTTGTCCCCCGATGGTGGAATGACCTACCAAACTCGGTCCGATCCTCAGAGTCGGCAGCTACTTTTAAGAGCAGACTTAAGACTCACCTCTTTAAAGAACACTTTCAGTCTTAATGTAGGATTAATTTATGATTTATGATAGCGATTTGAGAATTTATCTCTCACTAAAAAAAAAAAAAAAAAA
>SSNP01000059.1:396045-435973 GCA_006937955.1 Pachypanchax playfairii | reverse complement strand
CAGACACTTCAGGCACAGCAAGCAGCGAATGTATTTCTTTCACTGAAGCTTTGACCATCTACCACAAACAGAGTGGAACAATCTGACGCCTGCTCTCTGCCACCACTCCTCTCTTAAGCTCAGAGGCTGATGATGGAACTGGATCCACCTGTCGATGACAGCTGCCACGCCCCTGAAAACACAGGTGAAAACACTCACACGCACACAGCAGAATGACACCTGACAACCAAACCTAGTTGCAAAAATAATCACTTGTCCTGTGTTGAAGCCAACATCAACAAAATGAAACAGTGTTGAGTACTCAATTGGATATTATACTGTTTATTTCCCACGATTAGTCCAGTTTTAGAAAGCTAAGCGATCGCGATGACACAAACGGGGGAATATATAGCATTTAATGACAGGTCTGGTAACTTATAAACTCTGCACATGCTACAACGAAATAGCATGAGATCAATTTACAGTGAAGACATGTTAGAATATAAAGGATAGCACTATCACATCATCATCATCATCACCATCTGTCCCTCTTCCCAGTGCTCTGCAATGTTTTCTAAGCAAAAAGTCCGTGGAGATGGTGAATGTGAGCGCGTTAGCCGGTTAGCACATAAGGCTTTGCCAAAATCAAATTTTTTTAATTATAAAAGATCAGCACAATTCACGTGGTTGACCTACTATTCACCATGGATAAGTATATCCATGGTGAATAAAATAGCTCTGAATAAACAGAGGAGCAGAAGCGCTTGAGGACCGGTACGGAGAAAGACGCGTGTGGTAACGGGAACAGCTGATCGCTCCGCGTTGCTTTCATGTGCAGTGATGAGTTGCGTTGGTTGACTGAAGACAGTAATAAAGGACTTGTACAGTGTGATGACAATGATGATGTGACTGCACAGGTACTAATGAGAGCTTTACAGCTCTTCGGGAGGCGCCTCGTCTTCAGATAGCGGCACTGGGTCATCAACCGACCGCAGAGGAAGTGTGGGGAGGATTTTAGATTTTTTATTTTTGGATGAATATTTTTGAAAAATCCGCGAAGTGGCAAATCCATGAAAGTAGAATCCCAAAGTAGTGAGGGATCACTGTACTGTGGTGCGAAATATTTACCTGATGCAAAATGTTGGCTACACAGGCGATGGTGTGTCGTCGGCCATCAGGGGATTTTCTGTCAATCGCAGCTAGCCATTTAGCTCTTCTTTCCTTTTCTTTGGGTATTCTGTACAGCAAAATTCCTGCTGGATCCCTTATGTTGTTACAGATAAATGCACAGCAAGTTTCAGGCATTTTATTAGTAGAAAATTTTTTATTTTTTTGAGAAATGTCAATGCTAATTGCTTATGGGATACCGCGATTTGTTTACCGTCAAAATGGCGCAGCTTAGACGGTGTGACGTCAAGGGCAAGGCCTCTATAGATTACTAGTATTTATTACTCTCATGAACTCTGATTAAATATAAATCAGATTATTTGGTCCAGTATGTTACACAGACAGACATATAAGATAATAGACAGTGTTGGACATAGAACACATAGAACACACACCAGATACATTAGCAGCATCAAAGTCTAGTTGGTGGTTTGAGTTCAGGTATAACATTATTTTTAATAATTAGGAGAGTTAAACATGTTTAATACAGTGACAGTCTGTAGAAGTTCAGCAGCTGCAGCAGGTTGAACTTCTTGAGCTGCTGCAGGAAGTTCAACCTCTGCTGGACCTTTTTAGATACTGATGCTATGTTGGCCGTCGTGTTGGGGCGGCTGTGGATCAGTGGTTAGAGCGGTCGTCCTCCAATTTGAAGGTTGGTGGATCGATCCCGGCTTCCACCGCCACATGTCGAAGTGTCCTTGAACCCCATGTTGCCCCCCGATCTGTGTATCGGGTTGTGTGAGTCTCGCTGCGTCTCTTCAGCGCTCCTCTGTTTTGTTTTTGGTTCTTCAAGTTTCACATTCAGTCTGATAGTTTTCCTGGTTCTATATTTGTTTCAATAAAAATCCTTAAATTGAAGAAAAATCAAGAGGAAACCAGTAAAATATAAAAATAATGAACATTGAGAGTTCATGTTGGATTGTTCAGCATTTAACAGTTTGATGTTAGAATTTATTAGTCAGCTGTTGGAGCTTCTGTTATTTACTGTAACTTCTTTCTGTTCAGAAATGATGAGGATGTTTGTAATGTGATGCAGTCAGATAAAAAGGTGCAGTGTACAGTGAGGGTGCTTTGCACAGATCAAAGGAAAAGACACTAATTTTGTTGATTAAAACTGATGGTTTTTTGTATTTTATAGCACAAAAGGTTAGAATTCTGTGCATCCATGCCACAATGGTCTATTTGTCTTATTTCGTGAATGTTTCCGTTTTAACTGATTAATGTTAAAAATTCATGCAGCTCAGACAAACCAGTGTTAAACATGCATTGCAACTTTTCATCTGGTGCACCTTTTATATTTTGACAGTGCATGAGCACCTGTAGATCACTTATATGCACCCCTGGTAATATGTCCCCACCAATGCCAAGAACAAATCTACTCCCTTGTTAAGATGACAACTGTAACACACTGTGAAACGTGAATATGGTGATCCGTCAAGCTTGAATTTGAAGGAACATGCATTGGAGACACAACATGGTACTGAAGATGCTTGTAAACACGTACTATGATCTACGACAGCAGCATGTTGCATGATTGCATAACAGCCGTGTTTCACATAGATTAAACCTTACAAAGTTAATATTGTTCAAAAGAAATTAAATCATCTGCAGTAACTTGCCACGCCTGCCTGAATTGTTTGTGTGTTTATATATATATATATATGTTTTATGAGTGTGTGTGTGTACAAATGTAGCTGCTAGATATTTATACACAGCTACTAGTATAGAACACATTACATGTAGACTTTTAGTTACTTATTAGCTATTATTTATTTGATATCTATTCATTTATTAGGGGCTAGAAGGAGACATACAGATACACACACACATATATACATGTGTTTGTGTGTATCTGTATGTATAAAATGTGTGCGTATATATATATATAAGTATGTGTCTGTGTATATAGTTATAAAATATAGATGTGTGTATATATGTATGAAATTAAGCAGGTATATGGTTATTTTACTGACCCTCCCAAGCCATTTGTCATTGTATCCTGCCTTTTTCAAAATGGCAGCCAACTTCAGCCACATTGGCCAAAGTAAAAAGTCTGGCATGTCCCCTCAATAAATATAAACCTATTGTAAAATCCCATCTCTCCTCCAGGAACCCCCCCCTCGTGAGTGCTGCCCCTCGAGCTGCCTGAATAAAATAATGAATAAATTCCTGTAACTTTCACAGCTAAATGCACATATTCAATTAGACCTTTTTAGAAGGTAAAATACTACAAACGGTGGTGTTTAGTGTCTTGCTTCAGACTCTGGCAGCTCGGGGTGTGTGTGTTTAATCTGCAGGTCCTGGTGTAACATTGTTACATCACTATGTTACAGTCAGGTGGTTTTCCAGGAGAGAGTGGAGCAGCTGCTCAGAGCGCAGGATTCAGGAGGATTACTGAGAAATGTGTTTATTAAACCAAAAACCACTCTGGAGGGTTTAATAAGGAAATGACATCATAACATGGTTAAAAGATACAAACAGCTGATTTTATATGATACAGGAAGTTTAATATATATACTTAATGTTGACCATATTCAGAAATGTTTACTCAACTATAAAAGGCTACCAGTGGTGTTTGGCAGCCTCACTTCTGTCAGTGTGTTCTAGGACAGCTGTGGCTACAACATGTGTGTAGTTTATCATCATCATACGTGTGTGTGTGTGCGTGTGTGTGTGTGTGTGTGTGTGTGTGTGTGTGTGGGTTTGTATTTCTGACCTCCTGGGGACCAGTTTCCTGACTTTTACTATCTTTCTGGGGTCCGAGGGTTCTTGTGGGGACCGAAGCCTGGTCCCCATGAGGGGGACTCCCCTTTTTAGGGTTAGGGGTTAGGTTTATAGGTATGGTGTGAATAGAGTTTTAGTTAGTCTTAGGGTTAGTTATAGATCAGTAATGGTTAAGGTTAGGAAAAGGGTTTGGGTTAGGTATAAATCTAGTTACTAAAATCAATGCAAGTCAATGGACGGTCCCCATAAGGATACCAAAACACACTTGGGTGTGTGTGTGTGAATGACAAACTGTAGTGTGAAGAACTACCTGACTTAAGAAAAGTGCTATACAAGTACACGCCATTTACTATTTAAAACAATAATAATAAAAATACAAACAGCTGTACTGTATGTTGCCACTAGTGCTCTGTGAGCTCTTTGTAACACTAGTTCCACCTAGCAGGGCTAGCTCAGTAGTTAGCAGGTTGCTAACAAAGTCTGCTACGGAGGGGCCTTCTGTATTTTCAGTTATTCTGTAGATCGTTATATTTTTTCTTCTTGATTTATTTTTTAAGTCGGTCAATTTTTCTTGTAACTTATCCTGTTGATTTAGAAGGAGCAGGAGGCCGTCTTTAGTCACTGTGCCATTAGCTTCTTGCTCAGTGAAACGCCTGGCCTTGAGCTTGTAGCGCGGTGGACGTTGCAGCTAGCTTCTGGCTAATTTGTTTGAAGGAAATAATTTCCCCTCTTCCATCCTTTCTGAGATTGAGTTGGAAGTCTTTGAAAGTTTCCAGCATCTTGCGTTTAAATTCTTGTAGGTTTTTAGTGACAGACGTGAGCTGCTGGAGTAGTTCACCTGTTTTGAGTTTTCTCCATGAGCATTCCATCTCCATTTTCTTCCTCCATGTGGGTAAATGATTCAGGCTGTGTGATTGACTTCATTGTGTTCCTGACTTTCTCTCCTGCTTTTTGTCCTTTATTTGCTTGTAGCTCCTTTCATTGTATTGGAACACCGCCTCCAACTGTCTGTTTTTAGTATTAGTCCTACAGCCGAGTGTTGCAGAGTCATTTCCTACTGCTGCATTCTGCCACGTTGCTTCCGGAAGTCCCCAGACATGAATATTTTATCTGTGATCTGACAAAGTTCCAGCTTCTTTTGTCTTAGCAGTTCTGTGCACATTGTCCATGCATCACAAGACTTACTGTAATTAGTGTGAGGTGCGTAAGTAATAACACATGTAGTCTTGTTTAGGTCATGACTGTGATCCATATTGTTTAAGCTATAATAAATCTTTTACCATACAACAATCCCTAATACCTTAATACTATGCTGATATACTTTAATGCTGAGGATAGAAACAGAATCATGTGTGCAAGGACTTGAACTTTAGGAGTAGCAAGTTACCGGGTCTCAGTCAGAAGATCAAACAAGTGATGTCATTCTTTTAAACAGCAGCAAAATGGGAATAAAGTCATGAAATGAGGAGAAAATGACATGAAGGCAGCAAGATGAGTTTCTAGTCTTTAATATCTATTTTACATTCATTACAGACTGAACACAATCAGCTGCACAACACCAGGAAGTCAACATCATGTTACAGGAATCACATGAGAGTCACTACCTTCATTTGTAGACTGACGTCATCAGATTAGTTTAATCAAAGCACATTTCAAAATAACAGCATCAGTTTTAACTCAGACTTCTGATGAAGTGAACATTTGAAGGACATGTGCATGTGAGCGTGCGTGTGAGTGTGTGTCGGGGGAATGATTTGAAATGAATTAAAATGAGATCAATAGTTTGCTGAAAACAAACTAGATAAAATGAAGCTCTTCATTAGCTCAGTCCATTTGAAGAACTGGATGCTGGGCCGGTTCGGTTCTGTTGATGATGATGATGAGAGCTGGACTTGCTGTTTGTTGACTCGTCTCACACAATGAGCTCTGCTCAGCCGGTCTGGCAAAGACTCGTGGTGTGTTCAGGTTATACACACCTGCTCGAAAGAAACAGGCTTGTAGACTGAGGCTCACCACCTCCTGCTGCTTCAGCTGCAGCTTGTACTGGGTCTGACCCACCCAGGCAAAAGAACTGTGGACCTCCAGAGATTCAGGGCTGCAAAACATGAAAAACTGAGTGACTTGACCAGAACACAGACACGTTTAACAGAAGTTTCTGGTTGGTGCTGCAGACTGAAAAGTGCAATGTTGGTTGGAGCGGGGGGGGGGGGGGGGGGGGGGGGGGGTTACAGGAGACCCCTGGACCTGCTTGTTCCTGGACAGGGTCGCAGGGAGCTGGTGTCTATCTCCAGCAGTCACTGGGCAAGAGGTGGTATTACACCTGGACAGGTCACCTGTCTGTCACAGAATATAAAGTTGCCCCCGCCCCCCTAATAAATCATTTCAAATACAAATATTGTTTTTTAAATTATAAAGTAGCATCTAATGTCAGAACAACAGACATGAATATTACAATCCCCCAGCAGGAGGATGCAGTCATATTTGCAGAAAATTTCCACCAGAAAAGCTGCAAATTCATCCAAGAAGTCCTTATTATATTTAGGAGGATGGTAAATGAGTGCGCACAGCAGTGGGTGGGGGGGTTGGGGCGGCGTCAGTTTGGGGTTCAGCGTCTTGCCCAGGGATACTTTGACACATGGCTTGGTGGGACCGGGAATCGAACCACTGACCTCTCAATCAGAGGACAACCTCCTTCCCCATTAGACCGCGACCACCCTAAAATCCTTTAACTGAAGAGAAATATCAAGAGGATGTTTTTAATGTGATGCAGTCAAATAAAAAGGGTTTACAGTGAGGGGGCATTGACTACATATCCCATAGTGCTTTGCAAAATGCACAGATCAAAGACATACACTAATTTTGTTGATAAAAACCAACAGGTTTTCTGTATTTTATAACACAAAAAGTAGAATTCTGTGTGTCCGTACCACAATGGTCTATTTGTCTTATTCTGTGAATTTTCCCGTTTTAATGCAATGCAGCTGCAGTCAGCTGTGAGACACACCGGTCTGACTGACTGAAAATCTGTCACACTGACAAACTGATACAGAGACACAAGCACACCATTGTTTTTCTTGTTACCAGTAAGTTTGATGTGTCACATGACCCTCTTCCTATTGAAAAAACAAAAGTTAGATCCAAGATGGCCCACTTCAAAATGGCCACCATGGTCACCACCCATCTTGAAAAGTTTCCCCCCTCACATATACTAATGTGCCACAAACAGGATGCTAATTGCTGGGTTTCACTCACGTGACTCGGAAGCCGCGTAAAACTCAAATGGGGGTCAGGAAGTGTTTCACTTGGCCACAACAACACAGCGCGACGTCGGAAAGCGACTATAGTAAGGCTTTAAATGGACTAGCACAGACGCGATATCGCGAAAAAATATATCTTCATTTAGGTTATGACCCGTATAGTTTAAAAAGATCAGACTTTACATGCAGTCTGGAGGATTTACCCTGTATTGAAGCTATCGACATAAACTCTAGTCCTGCAAACCTCTTTTTACACAGCAAATCAAATGAAAACCTTCAAAAACCTGGAAGCCTCCAACTATTTTGTATCAGTTTGGGTCAACGATTTAGGATCCAGAGAAGCTTTAAATGACTGTCGTCTTGTTTTTGCACGGGTAAGTCGTGAGTTGTGCTACTTTTAATTCGTGATAATAATACTATTGCTAATGCTAATAACGAGTGTGTTTATGTGCTAGTATCTACATGTAAATACCTTATTATGCCTTTTTAAATCCAAATTTCTATTAGATTTGTTTGATTTTAAGTGATTTCTCTCTGTATATTTCTATAATGTAGTTCAATCATTCACAGAGATCCACAGAACCCCCCTAAAAACGTGGTTTGTGGCCAGAGAAAAACTTGTTTACCTGCCATTTTTGTAGATGTGTTTCTAAGTAAATGTTCACTAAAACACTAGAACATTTATTAAACCCTTTTATTAAACCTTTTAGAAAGTGATCGCTGCAAACTCTAGCATTGTCCCTTTCTTTGCCTCTTGTTTTTAGTTCGAGATAAGTGATCCATTTCTACCGTCTTCTTTTGGTTTTTTTAAGTTTTTTAAAATTAAGACCTTTGTGGCACACGAATTTCAAGACACGAAAAAAACGTTTGTCTTTCTCCCGATTAGAGCAGTTGCAACAATCGTAGACCGCACAGATTTTGGGCATTTTTAAGCCAAGTCAGCAGAGACAATAGGGTTCTGTGCAGCGGCGGTTACTTCCTGACCCCCATCTGCATTTGGTGACGTCAACGCAACGTCATGTGAAACCCATCAATATCACCAACCATTCCCATTTTCTTAAAGAGGCCATTTCACACACATTTCAGGATTTTGTGGTTATTTCTTAAGTTTTAACCAGTAATATGAAACATTTTATATCTAAAAAACGTCAGGAAACACTGATTAACAGACCTTCAATCTATCTGCGTTAAAATTCGGGTGGTTCCGGCTCCTTCCATCAGGCTGCTTCAGCTGCTTCGTCAGCAGCTCGTTCATATTCATTATTCGAATTTGCTGGACTCTGATTGGCTAACAAACTAGCCTATGAGAGCAAGGTATACTGTTTCCTGCCCCGCTGCGCATGGTAACATCAGACGTCGTGTCTTCCTGTTTGCTACATCTTATGCTAACAGCATTTAGCCAGCAGCATGCTAGGCGTGGTTTCAACAGCGGGAGCTGATGAATACTAACGAACAAAGGAGTTGTGATGAAACAGATACAGGCCGTTAGAACTCAGGAGAACTCGGGTTTTATCACCACCTGCGTAGTTTGAGAGATTAAAACTGAAAGAGAAGTTGTTGATCTGTTTTCATCCACTATGAAGGTAAGAACACCTGTGGAGCTAAAATATTCAACAGAAACCTCAGAAACACTGTTTTTAATGGAAGAGACTCTTTAAGGCATTTGTAATTATTTGTTAACAAAAGATTTATTCGAGCTTTAGAAATGTGGGCGTGGCTTTACTTCAAGCTTTATCTTCAAGCCGAAAAAATAAACGGCCATAACACCCTGATAAATTCCCTGTTTTTCACCAAAATGCATAAGTAGGATCATAATGGCCTCTTGAACAAAACTATATGGTTATATTTTGTGATAACTTTAGCCCCTCCTATTAGAAACAGGCAGTGTCCTGTTTTACACTTTGATGTCATTCTCTGGTATATTTCACCAGATCATCTCCAACATTGGTGAAATACCAGTCAATCATTTGTTCTTACTTGGTGTTAAAAACTATGACTTTGAGATTTAAGGTGTGGCCACCAGGAAGGATCATTTAACAATCTGGAATTTAAAGCTACAAAAACTGAAAAAAAAGGGGGAAAAGAGGTACATTTAGTTTGTATTCCTGTATAAGCACTACATTCTGAACTGTATGGAATGACTCTTTCTGCTTGCAGCAGACAATAGAGAGTGGGGGCGGAGCTTCTGTCCCGCCCAGAATCTGAGTCAGGCAGAGAGGGGGGTGGAGCATCTATCCCACCCAGAGTCTAAGTGAGGTAGAGAGAGGGGCGGAGCTTCTGTCCCACCCAGAGTCTGAATGAGGCAGAGAGGGGGGCGGAGCTTCTGTCCCACCCAGAGCCACCCTCCCACTACTGCTGGTTAAGTATCTGTTTATACTCTGAATGGCAACACAGCAGCTGTTTCTCTGGTCTCCACATCCCACTCAACTGGACCAGAACATCGATGGTTCTGCCTGCCAGCCAGTGGAATTAGGCTTATCACTGAGGTAACTCACCTTGTGCTTTTGTGTCTGAGGTCAATGATGACATCTATTAAAGCCAAGGAGCTGTTGGACATAGTCAGAGATACTGGGACCAAGCAGAGACTGAGGACAGAAAGACAGGTTACCTTTGACCTTTAACCTTAACTATCAAAGATGCTGACAGTGTTTTCTACCTACATTTGGGTTTATGGACAACTGTAGTCCAACATTATTCAAGGTAAAAATGTAGTTTTAATGGCTGACTCACCTGTCCTGCACAAAGGGATGTGTGAAGGTTTCAGGGTAGTGCAGGTTGGTTTTGATAAGCTGGGAAAGTTCTGGAAAAGGCTGAATAACTGGAGGTATATCTGACTTGAACTTGAGCAGCACCATCTCTTGGGCTTCCTACAAATAGACAATCACACACTAAGACATACAATCACTTCAAACTGGAGGGAGAAACAGAAACCTGATATTTGATCCATGAGATCTTGTTCCAGGCATGAAGATCAATATAATGTTCAGTCTGTCATCAACAGTCGTTATGATGAAGATTAGGTATTAATGTGAACAAGGCCGGTTGTTCTGGTGTTTGTTGTACCTCTTTAGGAATCAGAGAACTGGCCTCTTTATCAAACGTTTGTAGTGTCACATGGAGCTGGCCTTCCAGGATCAGCTGTTTGTTTTCTTCTATCACGTAGGCCTGTTTACACACATACATTCAAGTCAAGCACTACAGTCTGAGTGTATAATGTGAACCACACAGCTGACTGATGTGAGGAACAGTTAATAACTCTGTAATGCAGCACACTGGGAAACCCAAGATGAACAATGTAAATCTCAAAATCAAAGAATTTCTATGTACAAAGTACA
This sequence comes from Pachypanchax playfairii, assembly GCA_006937955.1. Classification (NCBI taxonomy): domain Eukaryota; kingdom Metazoa; phylum Chordata; class Actinopteri; order Cyprinodontiformes; family Aplocheilidae; genus Pachypanchax; species Pachypanchax playfairii. Next base: position 425,511 of record SSNP01000059.1, on the reverse strand, counting down.
ATGAAAATCTTCCTCTGTAATTCCTCGGCAACAAACACAATAAGTGTGCAAATGAATTAAATTGTGTTACAAAAAACAACTGATAAATAATAAAATTATGTACATTAAAATCTTAAAATTGCTACTGCATATGGCTCCACTTGAACACAGAGTGTGAGAGTTATTGGAAGTGGAAAGGTTGGTTTTATTTATCAGTCCTATAGCGCCTACCAGGGAGGTAGGAGCATAAAGAAGCTACTAGGTCCTGATGATGTGAGCCATCCTGAGAGTTCTAGTGTTGTAATGTCTGCCGGTGAAGGAAGCATCGCTCCAGTGATCCACTGTGTAGCCTAACTATACGCTGCAGTGTGGTGCGCTGCTCCCACACCAGACTTTCATGGGCCCCTCCTGCCAGGTCTCTGATGTTGTGAGTCCAGGTGAGGTCCTCAGTAAAGTTAATACCTCGGAATTTAAAAGAAGGATGATATGAACAGCAAACCTTGAACACTTGCCCTGAGACGTTACCTGAGCCAGCTGATTCTTTCTGGGTGTTTATCGTCTTGAGTCCTCTCCAACTCAGTGTATGTTCTATGCTGGAAATGGGGGTGGTGGCCATGTGTTGACTCCTCCACGTCTACTGGATTGATGTTGTGGGTCTCAAATCATGAACAGAACTCACTGAATTTGTCAAGTGAGAAATAGTTGTTGATCATCACCCTTCTTTTGACCTTATATTCAGTGATGACTTCTAGTCCCTGCCACATGCTCTAGCTGTTGGTTGATGTATTGTGGACCTCCAAGCAAGATCTGTATTTTTTTTTTTGCCTTTTTAAAAGCTCTACACAGATCATATCTGTTTATAGGGATCGATATTACCTGAGGCATATGTCAGGCTACAGGCTTTCAGGACTGCACAGACCTCCCTATTAATCCAGGGTTTATTATTTATTTATTAAGACATCTACGTAGCCAAACACCACTGAACTGTACTCATCTAGATCCACAGAGCCTCTTTCATCAATTAGTGCTTTTCCAATGGTATTTTCTACTCCCACACAGCTCAACCCGACTCCACACAGCTTGTATTCTGTTGTGTTTCCTTTGTGTTCACAAAAGTAAGGCCGAGAGGTGGACGAGGGCGGGGTTTCACTCCAGTTTCACTCTGGCTGTTGTGGTTTTTCTTCAGATTCTCTCGACACTGCTTTGAAATCCTCTGAAAGCCACGAGAGGCCGTGGAGTCCGAGAGATCTTTAAAAACGTTTTTGTTTCATGTCACTCTGTCCAACTTTCCCTGTATTTTTATAGGACTCCATTCATTCTGGCAATCCTATTATTCTACACCTCTAAACGAGTCTCTGACTAGATTTATTTATAGATGTATAGATTTATTATTATTCCTTCAAAACTAATGCGTCCCGAACGGATCCAGGCGGTTCATACATCAAATCGACCGGCTCGTTCACGGGAAGTGTGGTATTACTTTTATTTTAGATCCAAGTTACCATGGCGATGCAGCATGCCAAAAAGAGCCCCTGAAATGCCCCCCTGCCCAAACCGTAAAACTTTATGACGCGTATCATATATCATACAAACTGGATTGGAAACCCGATGTGATTGATTTTGGTTTCGTGGCATTTCGAGTTGCCATGGCAATGGTATTCACAAAAAACCCCGCCTCCCATTGACCCTAACCCTAACCCTAAACCCTCCCATTGAAAATGAATGGAAAACGCTCCGAAAAACGCCAAAAACGTGACCTTTTTCGAGAGCTTACTGCCACAACATACTTTCACCTACGCACACCGTTCCACCTCATTCCTGGTCTCAAGGGATGGTTCTACTTTAGATTTAAAGATCTCGTACAAAACTCAGACCGCCAAACGCCATCAGAAGTACCCGTTTTCCACACAGGGCAGACAGAACCACCTGTGATGACGTGTGATACATCAAATCGATCAGTTTGGAAAGGAGAAGTGAACTATGGGGTTTTGATGAAAATTAGGGTTACCATGGCAATGCAGCTTGCCAAAAACACCACCCGAAATGCCCTACAGCCCCATTTGTCAGACATAACCCCATGTATGACACATCAAACTGACCGGGTGATAAACAGAGATGCCCTATCATGGTTCTGAAGCATTGTGGGTTACCATGGCAACAGGATCCATCAAAAACCACACCCCTTATTCAAACACCTTGTTAAAAAAGCCTGTAGTATACTTAAAATTTAGCTTTTTGAGAGAATATTGTGCAAATACACTTTGACCTACAGACATCGTTCCACCTTATTGCTGATCACTCGACATTGGTCTATAACATACATGAGCTACTTTAACATATGTGTTACCATGGCAATGCCATTCGCCATCAAACACACGCGGTGAGCCTGTAGGGCACACAATAGGATTTGTAACCTCATGTCATATATTGAAGCAATTGGCATGATCATTAGAAGTGACCCATCATGTAAACAGTAAATTTTGGGTTACCATGGCGACAGCATTGACTCAAATTCACACTTTTTGATCGCTTACTGTGCGGACATGTCTTGACCTACAGCTAGTAGTTAAAGTGTACAGTGTAGTTAAAGACCCACTTCGATCATCTTTTGAGCTATTTTAAAGCATGTCAGTGGTCTTTAAATCCAACCACATGGCTGGGCTTTTCTGGTTACAGTATTATTTTTATCATAATAACCCAACTGACTCATTAACTACACAGGCTCTTATCTACATACCTTCCAGATGACAATGATGTTGAGATCAAGCTCATTGCACTTCTTTGCAATACTTGTGATGTCGGAGACAGTGTTCTCAGTGGATACCAAGTACTGATTCTTGCTGTTATTCAATGTCTTGGATGTTACATCTACTTGCTGAAATGTTGATGTGTGACAGCAGCGGAAGAAGAAATCTCCACAGGGTGTAGAAGAACTGATGATCTGCACACAGAGAAAGTTGCAGGTGAGAAGATGGTGAAAAGCATCATTTGATATGTTACAAAGGTCAGAAGGGTTATGAGCCTCCATCCTTAGCTTTTTTAACCTCAGTGTGTTACTGAACTTGGTAGAAGTACGTTCAGGTCTTTGTTAATGAAGCTTGTTAATGATAGTTGTAATCATCTAATGAATTACTATTAAAATTTGGGCATTATTCTGAGGAACCCAAATGTCTACCAGCATTTTTCCATGAATCAATACTTATCACCCAGTAATGCAAAGTAAACAATTTTATACAGTAGTTTGAATTAGAATATTTAATTACTAAATATATAGCGAGATCAGGCCCTGAAATGAACCTGAGATGAGAGATACCTCTGGCACTAGCTCCCTGTGACCATGAATAGGAATAAGAAGGTGCAGATAATGGATGGATGGAAAGAAAGACCATATTTCCAGAAGTATTCAGCTCTTTAAAAAAAACAGCACTTAAATATTAGCTCAAGTGCTCCCATTTCTTCTGATAACGACAGAGATTTTTTTGACTGCTTGATTGGAGTATAATTCTGACTGGACACTAGCCGGAAAGGCAAACAGGCAGAAAGCTCCCTGGTTCATAAGTGTACAAGGTCTCAATATTTCAGAGGTTTTTGCTTTTTAAAGTGATCTGGACCAAATTTAGATGATATGACCAATCTAAACAGACTGAATAAATTCTGTTCTTCTCTATGTCAGGGTGCTCCAGAAAACTGTCTTCTACTGTGGAAGGTGAACTTTTATACCAGAATGTACCCTGAAATGAAATAAGTCTAATGGTATTTTGTACAGGATGCCCAATAACCTTCAGAAAAGTGTCCAGCTGACCTAACACGAAATTAAAGCTGCAAGTGGCGATGAGCGGCCCTCACACCTTGGCAGTGCTCCTGCCCGTGCAGCCACCGCCTACCCAGAGCACCACTCTGCTCACGCACTGCCCCCCAAATGCCAAAAAACTCTGGAAAAAAAAACAGGCCAAAAATGACTTTGTTCTAAAACGGCTGACCTTCTGTGTGACGTACAGTGGAGTGAAAAGCTATTTGCCCCCATCCTGATTTCTTATTCTTTTGCATGTTTGTCACACAAAATGTTTCTGATCATCAAACACATTTAACCATCAGTCAAAGATACACAAGTAAACACAAAATGCAGTTTTTAAATTATGGCTTTTATTATTTAGGGAGAAAAAACATTCAACCCTACATGGCCCTGTGTGAAAAAGGAATTGCCCCCCTTGTTAAAAAATAACGTAACTGTGGTGTATTACACCTGAGTTCAATTTCTGTATCCACCCCCCAGACCTGATTACTGCCACACCTGTTTCAATCAAGAAATCACTTAAATAGTTGCTGCCTGACACAGAGAAGTAGACCAAAAGCACCTCAAAATCTAGACATCATGCCACGATCCAAAGAAATTCAGGAACAAATGAGAACAAAAGTAACTCAGATCTATCAGTCTGGTAAAGGTTGTACAGCCATTTCTAAAGCTTTGGGACTCCAGAGAACCACAGTGAGAGACATTATCCATAAATGGTAAAAACATGGAACATGATGAACCTTCCCAGGAGTAGCCGGCAGACCAAAATTACCCCAAGAGCGCAGAGACAACTCATCAGAGAGGTCACAAAAGACCCCAGGACAACATCTAAAGAACTGCAGGCCTCACTTGCCTCAATTAAGGTCAGTGTTCAGAACTCCACCATAAGTAAGAGAGACTGGGCAAAAACAGCCTGCATGGCAGATCTCCAATATGCAAACCACTGATAAGCAAAAAGAACATTAGGGCTCAAAGTTAAACTTTTTTGAAGGTAAATGTCCCGTTACATCTGGTGTAAAAGTAACAGCATTTCAGGAAAAGAACATCACACCAACAGTAAAATATGGTGGTGGTAGTGTGATGGTCTGGGGTTGTTTTGCTGCTTCAGGACCTGGAAGGCTTGCTGTGATGGATCGAACCATGAATTCTACTGTCTACCAAAAACTCCTGAAGAAGAATGTCCCTCCATCTGTTCATCAACTCAAGCTGAAGCGATCTTGGGTGCTGCAGCAGGACAATGACCCAAAACACACCAGCAAATCCACCTCTGAATGGCTGAAGAAAAACAAAATGAAGACTTTGGAGTGTCCTAGTCAAAGTCCTGACCTGAATCCTATTGAGATGCTATGGCATGACCTTAAAAAGCTGGTTCATGCTAGAAAACCCTCAAATAAAGCTGAATTACAACAATTCTGCAAAGATGAGTGGGGCAAAATTCCTCCAGAGCTGTAAAAGACTCGTTGCAAGTATCGCCAACGCTTGATTGCAGTTATTGCTGCTAAGGGCGGCCCAACCAGTTATTAGGTTCAGGGGGAATTCCTTTTTCACACCATGTAGGATTGGAATTATTTTCTCCCTAAATAATAAAAGCCATAATTTAAAAACTGTATTTTGTGTTTACTTGTGTTATCTTTAACTAATGGTTAAATGTGTTTGATGATCAGAAACATTTTGTGTGACAAACATGCAAAAGAATAAGAAATCAGGAAAGGGGCAAATAGTTTTTCACACCACTGTAGACCCTGGCTCAAACAGCCATTGTGGAGGGTTTCACAAATTTAACTCATGCCCATTTTTTGGAAAGATAGATCAAAACATTCAAAAGGGACAACAGTTTGAAGATACATAGAAGAAGCTGTTCATTCCTATAGGATAGACAGTATGGGTTGAGAGCCTTCATGCAGAAATTGACTAGCTAAATGCATGTGTCAAATTTCAAAAGGATATGCCAAGGTACTGTATTCAATGGCTAAACCACTTGATCATTACTGACATACTTTTATTAAGAATGCATCTTCTTTTATAGAAATAGCTTTTCTTGTTTAAATTTTGTGCAGAATGACTGAAGTATGTGAAAGTTACAACAACATTTGGATTCATAGCGAGAAATTGAATGTGCCGCCACGACCATGCCTTTTTTCTCAGAGTCAATGTCTATATACCTGGTTACATAGACATTTATCTGTTTCAGGTTCTTTGGTCTCACTAGTCCTGAGTATGTCTATATGTAAAACAAGAGACCTTAAATCAGTGGGCAGGGCTAAAATAATGGCAGGTTATTAAAATGTAAATTTTTGAGGTCCTTACTGTGATAGAGCATATCACATTTTGATCAGATCTGATAAATCAGTTTCTTTATTTGGCGCAAAGACAAAATTTGAGGTGAAGCCACGCCCATGTTTTCAAGCTAGATTAAATCTTTTAAAATGTTTGAATACTGCATGACTTTAGACTCTACTGACAGTTTGATGGAGATTCATGATAAAATAACGTGTGAAATGTCCAAAATTACACAGCTCTTTCAAAATGGCCGACTTCCTGCGATAATTAGCGCATGGGACCAAGAGGCTTTTATAGGTCCTGAGAGTATATGTGTGTACTAACTTTCACAACCCCCAATGAAAGCAGGAGTGGGGCTAACAATATCAATTTGCTTGGAAGAGGTAAAAAAAAAAAAGGGTGTGCTATTGAGACATTTAGCCACGCCCACATAATTTTGTTACTCAGGTGTGTTTAGGTTCAGACAAAAATTCATCCCATGATGTTGGGTGCTGATCTGATTATGTATGTGATGTCATTAAACTTTGCCACACCACCATGTCTATGCCTTTAAAGGGGTCATACATTTAAAATTGCAATTTTCCACAAGAAAACATTTATTTATTGGTTTCCTGGTTTTACATGGCTGGAATGCTGATTTTTTTCAATAATGTATTTATTTTTTTTATGATTAACATTTTTATTATTTTTTTTTCACAATTGTGCAACAACACAAATCACATTTCAATCCCAAACCCCATCCAAGCCCCCCTTGAACACATCACCATTACATCAAGTAACGCTGCACTGAGACTCCACATCCATATAAGAGTGGGGAAAACACACATATAAGAGTGAAAAAATGAAACAGTGATTCTAGCATAGACACCAATAATACAACCACAAAATGACACTGATACTGACAAATTTACAGATAATACAAGACAAATAACAATTCAGTAGCACCTGTGTGTTGTATCCTCTGCCTACGTTCCGTCCATATTTTCCAAATATTTGCCCCATTTCAGATAATAATCATCAAGCCTGTCTAATCTTTTGTAGGAAATCTTTTCAAATGCTGCGACTCTGGGTAGTTCACAAGACCATTCCCGGACCTCTGGTATTCCATCACTCCTCCACTTCCTAAGGATTACTTGTCTGGCAATCATTATGCCGGATTGGACCCAGTTTCTTAAAAGTTTATTGCCCCCTGTCCACATAGATGTATCTCCAAGAACAAAGAGCCTAGGGTTGAATGGGATATAAATCTCAGAAATTTCACCCATAATAACATGAACCCTGTACCAGAACTGCTGAACTTTATTACAAGTCCATAGAAGATGAATCAAGCTGCCTTCTTGAGACTGACATCTCCAGCAGTTTGGAGTGTCCCTTAGTCCTAGTCTATGAAGTCTTGTGGGAGTCCAATAAAACCTATGCAAAATCTTAAACTGAATAAGTCGTGTCCTGACATCGCTTGACATTTGTTTAATATTTTTGAAAATTTTAGCCCATATTCCATAATTTAATGACACTTTTAAGTCGTTCTCCCAAGCTTTTCTCAGGGCTGACAAAATACCATCGCCTACCTTTTCCAACAACATGGAATAGTAAACTGAAGTTTCATGTCCCTTTCCAAAGTGTGACAACACTCTGTCTAAAAATTCAGCTTTTTCATGAGCTAATGTAGTAGATCCAAAGACCCCCCGTAACATGTGGCGAAGCTGCAAGTATCTGAAGAAATGAGATCTTGGTGGTGCATATTGTCTTCTAATTTCCTCAAAACTTTTAAGTATGTCATATAAATCACCCAAAACCTTAATTCCACAGTCCAACCAGTCCTTCCAGAAACATGGGAACTTTCCAATACATAATTTTGGGTTTAGCCAAATACTTGATGCGGCCAGCAAGTATGGATTAAAATTAAATATTTGGGCAAGTTTGGACCAGATCTTTTTCAAGTGGCCAATTATTGGATGCATCTTCGCTTTAAAGGTCAGTTTTGTAGACAATGAGTGTATAATTGATATTGGTGCAACAGCAGCTTGCTCCATGCACATCCAAGGGGGCGCCCTTTCAGGAGGGAGAGACCAGTGGGCTAAGTGTTGTAAACTAAATGCATAATAATAAAACAACAACTTTGGTAGTCCCAGCCCTCCCCTGTCAACCGGTCTATGTAATTTGTTAGCATGCAAACGGGGTCGTTTCTGATTCCAAATAAATGCTTTTATTAACATATCAAACCATCTAAAATAGGATAGTGGGACCTCCAATGGAAGTGACTGAAAAATGTAATTTAGTTTAGGAATACAGTTCATTTTCACAACATTTATCTTCCCTGTCATAGACAGATTTAGAGCTGACCACCTCTTTACATCACATTCTATTTTGTTTACCAATGGGTCTAAATTAACTTTAATCAGGTCTCTTAATCTAGGTGGAAACAAAATACCTAAATATTTGATGCCTTGTTTAGGCCATTGGAATGGACCAGGCTGAAAGTCAACTGAGGAACAGTGAGGTGTTAGAGGTAATGCCTCAGACTTGGCCCAATTCACCCGGTATCCAGAGAACCTTGAAAAGGAGTTAATAAAAGCCAGAAGACATGGCACAGATCTACTGGGATCTGATACAAATAACAATACGTCATCTGCATAAAGCATTAGTTTATGTACCATACTCCCTGCCACAACCCCAGGAAAGTTATCTGCCATCCTGATAGCAGATGCCAAAGGTTCCAAAGCCAAACAAAATAATAATGGAGAAAGGGGAGAGCCTTGTCTGGTTCCTCTTCCTAACTGAAAATATTCAGATACAACCCCATTTGTCTGAACTGCGGCTTCAGGTTGTTTATAGAGTAGACGTATCTACTTAATAAATTTTTCCCCAAATCCAAAAGCTCTAAGAATTTAAAAAAAATAATCCCACTCAACCATATCGAACGCCTTTTCGGCGTCAAGGGAAATGGCGGCTACTGGAGAATCATTTTCTGAAACTGTCCAGGCTATGTTTATGAAACGTCGTATATTATCTGATGAACAGCGTCCGCGTATAAACCCCACCTGATCAGTATGAATTAAAGAACTAATTACACCATCCAGGCGATTTGCTAACACTTTGGAAATAATTTTTACATCAATTGGTATTAGAGAAATTGGGCGATAATTCTTACAATCTTCTAAGTCTTTAGCCTTTTTAGGTACCAAACTAATCAAAGCCTGTCTCAAGGTTGGGGGCAATATAGACTTCTCCAACGCTTCTTCGTATACTTCTAATAAAAGTGGGGTCAGTTCTGCCGTAAAGCTCTTAAAATACTCTGCGGTAAAGCCGTCAGGCCCGGGTGATTTACCCGATGGCAGAGTCTTTATTACCTCCCTGAGCTCCTCTATAGTAATATCTGCATCCAGCAACTGTCTTTGTGCCTCACTTAACTTGGGGAGTCCAATGCCGCTTTTCCACCGACAGAACACGGTGCGGCTCGGTTCACTTTAGCCCCCTGCGGACCCTTTTCCACCGCCTTTCTCTGGTCTTAACCACGTCATTCCGCGCCAACCTGGCCTCTTTTTTCAGACCACCTCCTCGGTGGTCCGAAGCGGCCCAAAGCGGGCCCACATGCCCACCTGTCTACTGATTGGTCCAGCAAACTGCTACCAGTGACACGACTACCTACGTAGTGGTAGCCCCTGATTGGCCCGGCTGTGTGTGGTGTTCACGTGGTGTGATATAGAAGCGCTCCCGCAAAACGCTTTAAAAAAAACTCCCAGCAACCATACAAATATTTTATTTTAAAATACAATTGACTTTGGACAATGGCGACTTCCTCCACAAGAACCAAAAATCTAACCAACCAAAATGAACCACAGACAGAGTGTAAAGTACAAAAACACACGTATATCCGCCATTGTTGTTGTTGTTTCACGCACTGTGACGTCGCGGACAAAGACTTTTGCGCGCCACTTTTCATAGCCAGATGGGCACGCCCCTATCCCCACTTACGTCCGCTTTATGTTTCCACCGCCTTAAGCGAGTTGATCCGCGCTATACTGTACCGCTCTCAAGCGCGCCGTGCTGATTTGTCGGTGGAAAAGGGGCACAAGAGGATCTATAAAATTGCAGATTTCTTCAGAATTTGAGGTGGTGTTTGACTTGTAGAGATTCATGAAGAATTCCTTAAACCTGTTATTGATGTCTACTGTAGATGTGCACACCTCTCCTGATGCAGATTTAATTGCTGGGATAATTGAAGAGGCTTCTCGTTGTTTTATGTAACTAGCAAGTAACTTTCCTGCTTTATCTCCGGATTCATAAAATGTCTGTCTTGCTCCAAATAAACTAAACTCCACTTTTTGAGATAAAATGTTGTTATACTGATACTTCAGTTGTGTTAACTTCCTGAGATTCTCCTGTGATTCACGCTTCTTGTGCTCCATTTCTACTCCTTTAATCTTGTTTTCCAGTTCTACAAGGAGTTGGTTATTGACCCTCTTACGATATGAGGTGAATTGAATGATTCTTCCCCTAATAACTGCTTTAAGGGCCTCCCATACTACCCCAGGAGAAGATACCGATGGTTTATTTATTGTAATGAATTCCTTTAACTCTGACCTCAACCATTCCGTATTGTGTTTTTCTTGCAATATAGAGGAATTAAGACGCCACCTGTTTGAATGCTTCCTTCCATACTGTGGTATCAAGTCTACGGATACCTGGGCATGATCTGAGATTATTATACAACCTATTGAGCTACTCATAATTGAAGGGCAAAGTGATTTAGATATTAAGAAAAAATCTATCCTGGAATAAATCTTGTGGACAGGTGAAAAAAAAGTGTAATCTCTCCCTGAGGGATTAAGACTCCTCCAAATGTCTACCAGACCACAGGTTTTACATATTTGCTTCAAAATATATGAAGCCTTAGGGGCCTTTCGCATCATAACCCCACTATGATCCAGGACTGGATCCATAAGTAAATTAAAATCCCCACCCAGAATGATACAGTCGGTTCCAACATCTTGCAACATTTTTTCGAGGTTCACAAAAAACAACTGGTCATCCCCATTAGGTGCATAAATATTTGCAAAGGTTAATTTCTGACCTTGAATTTCAGCAGATACAATAACAACTCTACCCGAGTCATCTTTCATTTGTTTCAGGAGCTTAAACTGCAAATTCTTATTAAATATTGTGACCACCCCTTTACTTTTACTTGACCCAACACTGTAAAACACATGCCCTACCCATCCAGTACAAAGCTTTTCAGATTCTTTAACAGACATACAGTGGGGCAAAAAAGTATTTAGTCAGCCACCAATTGTGTAAGTTCTCCCACTTAAAAAGATCAGAGAGGCCTGTAATTTTCATCATAGGTATACCTCAACTATGAGAGACAAAATGAGGAAAAAAAAATCCAGAAAATCACATTGTCTGATTTTTAAAGAATTTATTTGCAAATTATGGTGGAAAATAAGTACTTGGTCACCTACAATCAAGTAAGATTTCTGGCTTTCACAGACCTGTAACTTCTTTAAGAGGCTCCTCGGTCCTCCACTCGTTACCTGTATTAATGGCACCTGTGTGAACTCGTTATCAGTATAAAAGACACCTGTCCACAACCTCAAACAGTCACGCTCCAAACTCCACTATGGCCAAGACCAAAGAGCTGTCAAAGGACACCAGAAACAAAATTGTAGACCTTCACCAGGCTGGGAAGACTGAATCTGCAATAGGTAAGCAGCTTGGTGTGAAGAAATCAACTGTGGGAGCAATTATTAGAAAATGGAAGACATACAAGACCACTGATAATCTCCCTCGATCTGGGGCTCCACGCAAGATCTCACCCCGTGGGGTCAAAATTATCACAAGAACGGTGAGCAAAAATCCCAGAACCACACGGAGGGACCTAGTGAATGACCTGCAGAGAGCTGGGACCAAAGTAACAAAGGCTACCATCAGTAACACACTACGCCGCCAGGGACTCAAATCCTGCAGTGCCAGACGTGTCCCCCTGCTGAAGCCAGGACACGTCCAGGCCCGTCTGCGGTTTGCTAGAGAGCATTTGGATGATCCAGAAGAGGATTGGGAGAACATCATATGGTCAGATGAAACCAAAATAGAACTTTTTGGTAGAAACTCAACTTGTCGTGTTTGGAGGGGAAAGAATGCTGAGTTGGATCCAAAGAACACCATACCTACTGTAAAGCATGGGGGTGGAAACATCATGCTTTGGGGCTGTTTTTCTGCAAGGGGACCAGGACGACTGATCCGTGTAAAGGAAAGAATGAATGGGGCCATGTATCGTAAGATTTTGAGTGAAAACCTCCTTCCATCAGCAAGGGCATTGAAAATGAGACGTGGCTGGGTCTTTCAGCATGACAATGATCCCAAACACACCGCCCGGGCAACGAAGGAGTGGCTTCGTAAGAAGCATTTCAAGGTCCTGGAGTGGCCTAGCCAGTCTCCAGATCTCAACCCCATAGAAAATCTCTGGAGGGAGTTGAAAGTCCGTGTTGCCCAGCGTCAGCCCCAAAACATCACTGCTCTAGAGGAGATCTGCATGGAGGAATGGGCCAAAATACCAGCAACAGTGTGTGAAAACCTTGTGAAGACTTACAGAAAACGTTTGACCTCTGTCATTGCCAACAAAGGCTATATAACAAAGTATTGAGATTAACTTTTGTTATTGACCAAATACTTATTTTCCACCATAATTTGCAAATAAATTCTTTAAAAATCAGACAATGTGATTTTCTGGATTTTTTTCCTCATTTTGTCTCTCATAGTTGAGGTATACCTATGATGAAAATTACAGGCCTCTCTGATCTTTTTAAGTGGGAGAACTTACACAATTGGTGGCTGACTAAATACTTTTTTGCCCCACTGTATGGGTTTCTTGTAAGTAAACCACATCATATCTGTTATTTTTTAGGTTGGATAAAACTTTTCTCCATTTAATGGGGTTTCCCAGACCGTTTAAATTCCAGGTGGCGTTTTTACATGAGACAAACTAGACATCCTTAAAAATTAAAAAGATGGATGCTACAGTACAGTTATTCAGAACATGTTTAGCAACATGGTGATGACTTGAAAAACCAAACCCCCATACAGTCTTAAAACACAGAACATGCGTTTGAACCCAAACTACGCACTTGTAAACCGAAATTCCGACGGTCAGTGAAACGCACACAGTCCACCGTCTGCCTCCCTGCCATGCTACAGAAAATATACTTCAAATATCCAGCGTCCTTATCACAGTTTGACATGCCGTCCGGAGTGATGAATCGGAACAAAGTCAGCACAAAACGAAAACAGATAACTGGCAAACTGCATGGTCGTCGTGAGGCTGTTGTCTCACTCTAACCAACTCAACCCGCCACTCACATCATGTTGTTAATGAACTCCATTGCCTCACGAGGACATTCAAAAGCTTTAAATCCATCCTTCGTTTCGATCCCGAGCTTAGCAGGATACAGCAATCTGAAGCTCACCTTTTTCTCATGAAGTTTCTTCTTGCAATCTTTAAATTTATCGCGTTTCATCTGCGTGGCCCTCGAGTAGTCTGGGAACAGCATGACGATTGCGTTTTCCCAAATCAGCTTTCCTTTGTCCCTCGCAGCTCGCAGCACCAGCTCCCGTTGGGATGATCTTAAAAACCTGGCCAGCATGGGTCTTGGACGCTCACCTCCTCGCGGCGGCGGACCAGCAATCCGATGTGCCCGTTCAACTTCACATCGACTGTCAATCCCAAGCATATCCGCGATTAGCTCCTCCACGAATTTTGGCACATTCGCTCCTTCTCTTCCCTCGGGAATCCCGATAATCCGGACATTGTTGCGCCTTGATCGGTTCTCCAAGTCTTCCAATCTGTCCCACAGCAGCTGTACATCTTTTTTTTTTAGCCGGTGGGTTAGCTTGCCACTTTTTTTCTGACTCTTCCAAATATTCCATCCTTTTCTCCACTTCGCCGATCCGTGTAATAATAGTGGACAACTTAGTCTCAACTGACGCCACTGAACGGCGTATTTCTGCCAGGCTTTCCACTTCGTTTGAGATTTTGGTGAGCGCCGCATGTATTTTCAAATCAAATCAATCAAAAATACTTTATTAATCCCCGAAGGGAAATTCAAGTGTTGTTGTAGCTCAGTATTTGGCTGATATTCTGAGTTAAGTCACCCGGGGATAGTTCAGGCGTGGGACCGCCATCTTTTTCTGGTGTCGCGTCAGTCGCTTGAGAGCGAAGGGGCTTTTCGATATCTCCACAGGCTGATGTCTTTGTAGCTTTCGACATTTTAGACTTCCCTGTCCGATTAGGCATCACCCCAGTCAAGACTGTGGCTGAATAGATATGTTTAAACGGATAAACGTAGCATAGCGATGCAGCGCTCTCTACCTCGCAGCCTTCTCCCTCATGGCGTCACGTCCACTCAATAATGTATTTATTGATTTTTTAACTGTAGCCAGCCGATTGTTTTAGGGTTGGGTTCATCACAACAAGTCCTCCAACTCATACGCCCATAGTTGACGTTTGTCCATGCACTCGAATACGACCCCATGGAGTGTTTTCTATGGTTTTACCACCCTCAGCGCCCCCTTTCGGTAAAATGGGAACAGATACTTTTACAGAACAACAGATGGTTTTACCACCCTCAGCGCCCCCTTTCGGTAAAATGGGAACAGATACTTTTACAGAACAACAGAAAACTTGCTTTCCGCCCTTCATGAGCTAACAAAGGGTTAGGGTTAGGTCGAGCTGGGTTGCAGCTTGGTTCTTTTCTTCCGGCCCGTTGTTCCACCGGCGTCCCTAGCAACAACCTAGTAACCACTCAAACCTGAGAAAATGTACGTTGAAACGAAAAAACTATGTACCGTTTCCATAAACCAAACAAATATTATGAAAATAAAGTTTATATTTCTCGCTAGAAATGTTATCAAAACAAGTCTAAAGCCACTGTCTATAGACAGTGAACAACAATTTCTGCCTAAAATTGAGGGGAAGGCCGCCATGTTTCTCTCATTTTGCCAGCGAGAAACTGCAGTCAGCATAACCACCGCCAGAGGTCGCTTTAAATACGTCACCCTTGGTCGTAATTTGATGACTGGACATACGACCGCTGTGTACGTTTTGCTTTGGAGGACAGTCTGTTTCATCATTATGTTTGTTATTCTTGCACTTGTGTCTTTTGGGCCGGTAATGAGCCAAATCTCGCGAGAATAGCAGGGTTTATCGCGAGATTTTGTCGTGGGACTTTCGGCCTGACGAGATTAAAAAGGGGCTGGTTGTTTGCAGTAGTTAACAAGAAAGAGAGCGTCTTTAGAGGAGCAGGTACGTGTCTCTTAATATAAACGCCTTTTCTAACATCTAATCTGTTGTTTGTTAGTCTCACTCTGCATTGTGTGTTTGTAGATGTTGCTAATATTCAACAACCGTCACGATTGTTGAATGAATGAATGAAATTGGAACTGGTGAGTGTCTTTTGTCAGTAGTGTTTGCTTAGTGCTGGTTTCACTATGAATTCACGGTTGTTCTTGCTTTTAACTGTAATTGTTTAACATGATCTGTTAATTTATGAAGCACAATTGGGGTATGTATTGATATGATTGCACCCTGTGTGAATTATATTTTGACATGAGTTGAAGTGCACTATTGAAATGTGAGCACTCGTGATTTAGCTGGTTATGTATTTGTTTCAGCTGTTATTTTTTTGGATGGATAATAACATGTACATGTTGGAAGGAGGAATGTTTATTTTTAGCATTTGGAGTAACATAAAATATAACTCCAAATGATTTATGATTAACTTCTCAATAGTAACTTAATCCTTTGACTCTGGTTTACACAAGCCAGGTTCTATGGATGTCAGATCTGGACCTATTTGAGAATTCTGAATAATATTTCCTCCTATTGATGGTGAGCTACCAGTGGGTTTGACGAGCACAAACCGAGCCTAAGGAACTTCTCTCCAGTGTGGTAGGAGGGTTTGGAACATCGCACTTGAACACTTTATATTTAAACATCTACTCTTGGATGACGGAGTGACATGAACTATAGATTTTTAATGGACTCATTATCATCATTAGTCCATTGTATGACAAGAAAGATTCCAATTTCTTAGTAAAAACATCCTCTTTTTGATGTAATTGACAGGTCAAATAATCCAAGGAAATGCAATTTAAAACAACTTTTTGCTTTTGTGATTTAGAGGGAGTTTCTTCAGAGATCCAGTTCTATTTAGTCCCTACTGACCGCCAGAGGCGGTGCCTTAAGCACTGAATGATCCATCTTGCGCATGCGCAGGTCGAATGTTTATACCAACAATGTCACGTGTGACCCCTGATGACCCCGGAGACCCTATATCTTCCGTTGACATCAGAGGCTCTGTTCCTTTTCATCTTCTCGCATCGCAGGTGGTATTACCGCGCTAGCTACAGATTAGGATCTTGCTGAACGCTACTTCTTTTTGAATTATCGTTCGTTGCTGGTGGCCTTGTGACTTTCTGTCGGAGCTGCAAGCTGCTCGCCCTTCAGAGGCCGCAATGGACCCCACCGGGAGGTTTGTTTCCTCCGCTGGGTAAGTTTGCTCTGTTTCACACGAGCTGCCTGGTTGTTGTGTGACTGTCGGTGCAGGACCTTCTCCCGACGTCGGGCAGCTGAATATTGGGTAAGCAGAATTTGTATTGATGTCTAGGGAACTGGGGCGGTTGATGACTACTTTTGTTCAGGCTCGCTGCCAGGTCTGGTTGACACAATCCCCTCTTACTGAGGCCTGTAGGAGGACCCTCCGCAGTGTTCCGGTGGAACCAGGCGAGCTGTTCGGTCCTGCGGCTCTGGAAGCTCTTGAGCGGATGGTCTAAGCAGGAAGGACTCGACAGCAGCTGTCTGGGCTTCAGAGGAGTGTGCCTCCTCCTAATAGGGCTAGGGGTCCTTCAGCTGCCCCACAGCACAGCTCTCATCCACAGGCTTATCCCAGGGGCTACCCTAAATTTCAACATGCACGCCCACGGCCTGCTCAGCGGCAAGCGCAGACTTTTCGTGCACCCGAGGACCTGCCCTCTGGGAAAACTCGCCCCTCGTCTGGTACCCGTCGTACCCCCAGAGCCCTTAGAGGCCGGGGGGCCTGGCGCTGAGGCCTCAGGGCCGGCCATCGGTTGTTTTTCCCTGCAGCAGCTCAGGTATTGGGCTGCTTCCACCAAGGACCCATGGGTGTTTTCCACCATGACCCACGGGTACGAACTTCAGTTCCAACGCCAGCCCCAAACCTGTGGCCGGGTCAAGATGACCATTATTCACGACCCAGCGAAAGCCCAAGCCCTCACCCAGGAGTTGTCTACCCTCCTGGACAAGGGTGCCATCGAGCCAGTGGATCCCCTAATGCACCCCGGGGGGTTCTACTCGACCTACGTTCCGGTACCAAAGAAAGATGGTGGACTCCGCCCTATCCTCAACCTGCGGGGCCTCAACAGGTTCCTGAAGGTCCTGAGGTTCCACATGCTAACCCTTGCAGAGGTTCTGCATACAGTTGCCAGGGGGGGAGTGGTTGGTAGATCTGAAGGATCGCGCCACCGGCAGTTTCTGCGGTTCGCTTTTCAGGGGCGTCACTTTCAGTTCAGGGTGCTACCGTTTGGTCTCTCCCTTTCCCCTCGGGTGTTCACCAGGTGTGTGACAGCTGTCTTCTCGCACCTGAAGTCACAAGGCATGAAGATCCTGCCATATCTGGACGACTGGCTCTTCTGTGCATCGTCCCAGTCTTAGGTTCCCTGGACACGGCACGTCTCCTGTCCCATGTGGCCCGCTTGGGTCTCTGGGTGACCTTCGCAGAGCACAGTCTTTCATAGGGTTGCTCTCAATACTGTCACCATAAAGGCTTGCCCGTCACCACGACGAGTTGACGACATCCTTCGCCTCCTCCTCCTGTTTCGGGGGGGCAGGCAGTTGCGCTATGTGACTTTCTTGCGCCTCCTGGGGAAACTGACGGCTGCTGTGGTTCCTCTAGGGCTGCTGTTGCTGCGTCCCCTCCAGAGGTGGTTGCACTCCTTTCATCTGGATGTCAAGAGGCACCGGCACAGGAGACTAACAGTGTCACGCTGTTGCCTTGTGGCTCTGGCCCCGTGGAGGGAGAGGTTGCCCATGGGTTCCGTCGCATCCCGTCGGGAAACCCTCACTACGGACACATCCCCCTTGGGGTGGGGTGCTGTGTGGCAGAACCGGACAGCTCAGGGGCTGTGGTCTGCGCAGGACCGCTCACAGCATATCAATGTTCCGGAGATGTGGGCTGTGCACAGGGCGTTGCGGGTCTTCCTACCCTTTCTGGGAGGCCGACATGTCCTTGTGCGGTCGGACAATACTGCAACTGTCTCTCACATAAACCACCAAGGGGTGGTCCCAGGACCTCCTGCTGTGGGCAGCACCATGCTTTGCCAGCTTGAGGGCAATGTTCTTGCCCGGGGCACAGAATCAGGCGGCAGACTTACTTTCCCGTCGCAAGCCCACACCGGGGGATTGGCGGCTTCATCTGGAGGTGGTTCTCAACATCTGGGAGATTTTCGGCAAGGCAAGGGTGGAGCCTCAGAGAAGTCGACCCATTGCCCCCTCTGGTTCTCCTGGACGCAGGGGAGCAGTCCCCTGGATGCTCTCGCCCACGATTGGCCGGAGGTTCTCCTCTATGCGTTTCCGCCAATCCCTTTGATCCAACGCTACAGAGGGTCCTCCAACACGATCACAGGCTGCTATTAGTAGCCCCCTTCTGGCCGGGCAGGACATGATTTCCACAGCTGCACAGGCTCTGCAGCAGTCCGCCATGGCGCCTCCCAGACAGGAGGGATCTCCTGTCTCAGTTACAGAGCCAGATCTGGTATCCCGACCCAAGGCGCCTGGAGCTGTGGGTCTGGCCACTGCAGGACCCGACCTGCTGCTGACTGAGTGTTTGGATGGTGTCTGCAATACCATGTTGGGCGACTGTGGCTCAGTGGTTAGAGCGGTTGTCCTCCAACTTGACGGTTGGATCAAACCGGCTTCCACTGCCACATGTCGAAGTGTCCTTGGGCAGGACACTGAACCCCATGTTGCCCCCCAATCTGCGTATCGGGTTGTGTGAGTGTTAGCCCCTACCCTCTCCCGTGTGAATGGGTGAATGACAAAAAAACTGTAGTGTGAAGCGCTTTGGGGGTCATAGGACCTAATTAAAGCGCTATACAAGTGCACGCCATTTACCATATTGAATGCGAGGGCGCCCTCCATCCGGGTACAGTATGAGAATAGGTGGCAGCTGTTTACAGCTTGGTGTGCAGACAAGAGGACCCTATGAATTGTTCGGTTCCGAGGATTTTGGAGTTCCTCCAGTCACTCCTGGATGGCGGCTGGTCCTCGGCTACTCTGAGGATGTACGTAGCAGCCATTTCCTCTTGACATGTTCGGGTTGGTTGGGTGTCACAGACTCGTGTCCCTTTTTCTGAAGGGTGCAAGGAGGTTGCGCCCCCCACGAGTGCTGCGCACTCCAGCATGGGATCTGCATGTGGTGCTCGAGGCTTTGTGTTTGCCCCCTATTGAAACTGGCTCAGGCGGAGCTTAAGTGGGTCTATGCTAAAACTGCCTTTCTCCTTGCCATCACGTCAGCAAAGCGTGTAGGGGAGCTTCATGCTCTTGTCGGTGAGTGACTCATGTCTGCAGTGGAACACCGATGGTGGGTTACCCTATGGCTGAACACAGCCTTTGTCCCGAAGCCCTGTCGGCATCATCCCTCAACCGACCTATCCACCTAACACAATTTGATCCTCCAGGAGGGGAGGATAGCTTACGGCTGCTGTGCCCTGTGCAGGCTCTGCTGGTCTATGTGGCTGTAACTGCTGGTATCAGACAGTCGGACCAGCTCTTCCTCTGCCATGGAGGTCCCAGGAGGGGATGTGCGCTCTTCAAGCAGCGATTGTCTCATTGGGTGGTGGACATCATCACCCAGGCGTATGTTGGGAGTGGTTGCCCCCTGCCATCCGGGGTGAGGTGCCACTCTACCAGGGCAGTCTCCACATCACGGGTGGCCCTGCGCGGCGTGCCCCTAGACGATATCTGTGCCGCAGCATAATGGGCTTCGCCGAGTACCTTCTCCAGATTTTACCGGGTGAATGTTGCCTCTCCCCATCCGTTCGGGGTGGTCCTGGTGCCAGACTCTGCGGGTTCCTCCCAATGAGGTATGTGCAGGAGTTCTTCATGACTTTTCTGATATAGGTCATTCAGTGCTTAAGGCACCGCCTCTGGCAGTCAGTAGGGATGAAATAGAACAAAAGTTACGTATGTAACTACGGTTCTATGAATCTCGAATGACCGCCAGAGCGTTCTGTCACTCAGAATCCTCGTGCACTCGCGATAAGATTCTGCAGGAACAGAGCCTCTGATGTCACCGGAAGATATAGGGTCTCCGGGGTCATACGTGACATTGTTGGTTTAGACACTTGACCTGCACATGCGCGAGATGGACCACCAGAGGCACCGCCTCTGGCAGTCATTCGGGATTCATAGAACCGTAGTTACATACGTAACTTTCGTTTAAAAGAATACACTTTCTAGCGCAGAAGGTAAGAATTTTGTAGAGTTGTTTGTTGTATTTGTTGTGAACAACCGGATCAGTCAAACCCGATAAAAACACAGGATTATTGTTTAAGTCTGACCAAAGGTATCCCAAAATTGCTGGACTTTTGAACAGGACCAGAAGCAGTGTGTAAGAGTACCAGTCTCAGTCTTACACTTTAAACAAAGCGAGGAAGAGGCAGGTTTGAATTTTGGACGCAGATGGGAAGAGATACGAGCCCTGTCACTTTATTGCAGACACACAATGTTTGCACATTTTTCCAAGCATTCTCCCAGTCTTCATCAGTTATCTTAAAACCAAGTTTCCTCTCCCACAGCTCCTTCAGATGTGATGTGTTTGAATTATGTCCTTTAAGAATGTTGTAAAATCTGCTTAAAGAATATCCTGCTGTTTCTCAATATTTGATATGCCTTGAGATACCGGGTGTGTATTCCTGTAAACAAAATCCCTCACCTGTAAGTATTGATAAAAATCCATTTTGGAGACATTATATTCTTCAATCAAATCACTAAATGACATCATGGTTGGTCCCTCAAAAAAATCTTGCAATTTGGACAGTCCCTTACATGCCCAGACATGAAATCGATTATCCATCATTCCAGGTAAGAAATCCAGATTATTACATATAGGAGTTAGGGAAAATAGACGTTGTTTGAGATTTGCCCTCAAGTTTTCTTACTGTTCGCCACATTGTAACCATTGTAATTGTAATAGGATTGAGGCAGGTAGCGTTTTTAAGTAAAAGTAAAGATGTTAAGGGACATTGAACTTTCTATGTCAACCCATAGGTGATGTTGGACTATTGCACACCCATTCAGCTATCACACATAAGTGAGCACTTAGTTGGTAGTTTCTTAGGCCTCCCTCTGGTGATGAACAAAATAATGTGGACATCTTGAAGCGAACCAACTATTTAATTGTTTAATGGTTTTATGAGATGGAATGCTGATTTTTAAAAGTGAAGCATTTGTTCACCCCTGGCTTCTTCAACTAGCTCACATGCACCCCACTTGCATGCACACTCATACACAAGATCTTAATTTGTCCCTCGTTTTGACATCAAACCTGCAAGATATACCATACATGGACATTACAGACTGCCCCTCTCCCCCTCTTATTCAGTTAAGCGCAGCCATTACTGAATCTGTGTTTGGAGTACAGATAAATAAAGAAACGAGAAGCATGTGAGTTGCTCTGTTGTTGACTGCCAGACAGACATTCAGACAGTCAATAAGCAAATGTTTTGGTCTCCCAGCATCAGACCAAGCATGTGCATGTCAGTAGCTTCATCTCAGAGACACAGAGACAGACAGACAGCAGCTGAACGACAGCCAGTATGTTCAGGAAACCAAACTGCAGTTCAGAGAGTAAAGCTGTGGTTTTATTAATCTATGTGTATTACCATATTGGGATGGTGGGCGCCATGATGGAAACACTCCCGGTCTACAGTGTCAACCCCCCCCCACCTTCCTGCCACCAATCATCGTGCCCAAGATTTGCATTATTATAATGACCATCTACTACAGCCAAAATTTCACAAGTATTCTCACCAGACAAGATTGTGTTTATAAAATAGGGTCAGAAAAGGAGCCTTTTCTACTTTTTTTACTCGATTTTTTATAGCCTGGACAACTATTATAGAGCCTGGGTATCCACGGTAACAGGTTAAGACTCCTTTAAACTCAGACTCACAGTGTTTTATACCAAGTAAGACCAACACACTGACTGTTATTTGAAACAGGTCGAGGTAAATTTGGTAAAGCAGGAAAGAGAATGACTTCAAACAGTAAAACATTATGCTGTGAGTATAGGCACAGCCCTTTAAGGCTATCGCTAGTGGGTTTACCCCTTGGCACGCAGCGCCGCACTGAAAACTTTAGTCCACGCCCACCTTCTTCATTGTTGTTTTGATTGATGGACAAAAAAAAAATAAAAAAACTACTACAACCTTGAATTTCCCTTCTGGGATAAATAAAGTATTTTTCATTTCATTTCATTTCATTCATTTCATTTCATTTCATTCATTCTACTGAGTGGGCCCCACCCCGGTCTAGTATAAATAACAGTGAGACCGGGTAATCGGCTCCTAAATAGCATTTTTATTCAGCCAAGAGGATGTGCCATGCGTAATGACGCAGTGCAAGAAACAGCTGTGTCTGCAGTCTCAGGGCAGGCAGAGAATGAATGCAGCTGGTTATGAACAAATAATTATCAGAAATCACCTCTATGAATGACTGATAATAAATAAATATTATCTCATCCTGTGTCTGCCAGCAGACACGAGTGAGTGAGAACATTCATTCTGTCAGAACGTTGAGAACAGAATGAGTCATGGAGAAAAAGGAAACGTCTCGCAGGTAGAAGCGGATGAATGAGAATGGGGATGACCAGGAAGCTGCGGTGCAGATGTCATCCACAGTCATCCCTCCATGCAGAGGACAAGATCACTCTGCAGGAGTGAGCTCTGATGTCTGTCTTCCATTCTTTATGCTAAAAAAAGCATTTGACAGTGTTGGTTCCTCCATCCTGAAGTTAATCAACACTTCCCTTTCCTCAGGTTGTGTTCCCCAGTGTTTTAAACAGGCCATTGTACAGCCACTTCTAAAAAAGCTAAATCTAGATCAGACTTCTCTTTCAAATTTTAGGCCAGTATCAAAACTCACTTTTCTGTCTAAGGTTCTTGAAAAGGTTGTTTACTTATAGCTGCAGGACTACCTGTCCCTTAACAACATTTCAGAAAAATTTCAATCTGGTTTTAAGCCCCTTCATAGCACTGAAAGTGCTCTGTTATGAGTTTTTAATACCTTCTTTTAATTGCTGATTCTGGCCGTTCAGCCGCTCTGGTTTTATTGGATCTATCGGCTGCCTTTAACACCGTTGACCACGACATTCTGTTGTCCCGCCTGGAGTCATGTGTTGGTCTTTGAGGTACTGTCCTCCAGTGGTTTAAATCATACCTACACAAGAGGTCATTTTCTGTTAATCTGGGTTCTTTTACCTCCAAATCAGTACCGCTGACATGTGGTGTGCCTCAGGGCTCCATTTTGGGTCCAGTACTTTTTTCTTTGTACATGCTTCCCTTAGGTTCTATTTTTGAAAAGCATAAAATAACTTTTCATTGTTTTGCTGATGACCTCCAGATCTATTTACCACTTAGTGATGCCAAGTCAATCGGCCCATTACTGGATTGCTTAGAAAGCATCAAACAATGGATGTCCATTAATTTTCTTAAACTAAACAACCAAAAAACTGAGATTTTACTCTTTGGCAATCCTGATCTTTTAAATGATGTTGCTAGTCCTCTTGGTCCATGTTCTGGTTTTTTACAACCCTGTGTAAAAAATCTAGGTGTGTTTTTAGATGGTTCTTTTAATCTTTACAGACAGGTGAGCGCAGTGGTCCAGTCAGGTTTTTATAATTTAAGGCAGTTACCTAAGGTTAAGACATACCTTCCTGCTAATGTCCTTGAACATGTTGTTCATCTGTTAATTTCTTGCCGCTTAGACTACTGCAACTCCCCTCTGGCCTGGACCAGTCCTCCCTACATCGCCTTCAGCTGGTTCAGAATGCAGTGGCCCGCTTTCTGACTGGCACCAGTAAGTGGGATCACATAAGCCCAGTTCTGGCCTCTCTTCATTGACTGCCTGTCTCCTACAGGATCCATTTTAAAGTTTTACTTTTTGTTTTTAAATCTCTTCATGGCCCCGTGTTACATTTCTGAGCTGCTGACCGTGTAAGCCCCTGCCAGATCCCTGAGGTCCAGCGCTCAAGCTCTCTTAAAAGTTCCAAAGACCCGCATAAAGATTTGCGGTGACAGAGCTTTCTCTGTGGTTGGTCCTAAATTGTGGAACAATTTACCTTTTAACATTAGGACCAAACAGAGTTTAGAGCATTTTAAATCCCTTCTTAAGAGGCACCTTTTTGATCTGGCTTTTAATGCAAGTTGACTTGAGCATCCTAATAGTTTTTAACAGTTTTTATTGTGAACTGTGACTGTTCTGTATGTATTTTGTAAATGGTAAAATGGTAAATGGCGTGCACTTGTATAGTGCTTTAATTAGGTCCTACGACCCCCAAAGCGCTTCACACTACAGTTTTTTTGCCATTCACACGGGAGAGAGTAGGGGCTAACACTCACACAACCCGATACGCAGATCGGGGGGCAACATGGGGTTCAGTGTCTTGCCCAAGGACACTTCGACATGTGGTGGTGGATCGAGCCACCAACCTTCAAGTTGGAGGACAACCGCTCTAACCACTGAGCCACAGTCGCCCCACATTTTATTCTATGTTTTTATTGTTGATTGTCCTAACCTTGGTGTGTTGTGCCTTGTACAGTGCTTTGGGGCAGCTTATGCTGCTGTAAATGCAATTTATAAATAAAATTGACCTTGATGTTCATGTGGGGCGGCTGTGGCTCAGGCAGTAGAGCGGGTTGTCTAGTAACCCGAAGGTCACTGGTTCGAATCTCTGCTCTGCCCAGAGAAAAAGATCGCCTGGCCGTTGTGTCCTTGGGCAAGACACTTAACCCACCTTGCCTGTTTGGTGGTGGCTGGTGGGTCTGGCAGCGTCGCCTCTGTCAGTGTGTTCCAGGACAGCTGTGGCTACAACATGTGTGTAGTTCATCATCACCAAACGTGTGAGTGTGTGCGTGAATGGGTGAATGACAAAAACTGTAGTGTGAAGCGCTTTGGGGGTTGTAGGACCTAAGTAAAGCGCTATACAAGTACACACCATTTACCATTCTCTGGAGGCTCGAGTCCAGAGGAGACCTATGCCTGAGAGATAACATATCACATAACCAGTGACAGAGGCGCTGGGCGGACAGGGCACGACCTGCGGAATTTTCTCTGTGATGTAGCCGAACAGGAGCCGGTTGTACTGGTAAGGGATTCCCCGGAAGCAGAAGCGCAGATACCTGCAGTGCTTTGGGATGATGGAGATGTGAAAATAAGCATCCTTCTGATCTATGGAGGTGAACCAATCGTTGGGGCGAACATTTTCCAGCAGCTGTCTGATGGTCAGCATGTGGAAGTAGTGTTTATTTTTGTCTAAAGTACTGAGTCCTATAATGACACCTAATTTGTGCTGTGTGCAATGAAGGCTCTGCCCAGGGCAGAGACCTACAGAGTATTAAATGTTTCAATTTTATAGGGGTGGTAGCTACAGTTTTGTGAGGGTTAGGGTTTTTGGGGATATTAAAGCCGCAAAAAAGACAAATACAGTGGGGCTAAAAAGTATTTAGTCAGCCACCAATTGTGTAAGTTCTCCCACTTAAAAAGATCAGAGAGGCCTGTAATTTTCATCATAGGTATACCTCAACTATGAGAGACAAAATGAGGAAAAAAAATCCAGAAAATCACATTGTCTGATTTTTAAAGAATTTATTTGCAAATTATGGTGGAAAATAAGTATTTGGTCAATAACAAAAGTTAATCTCAATACTTTGTTATATAGCCTTTGTTGGCAATGACAGAGGTCAAACGTTTTCTGTAAGTCTTCACAAGGTTTTCACACACTGTTGCTGGTATTTTGGCCCATTCCTCCATGCAGATCTCCTCTAGAGCAGTGATGTTTTGGGGCTGACGCTGGGCAACACGGACTTTCAACTCCCTCCAGAGATTTTCTATGGGGTTGAGATCTGGAGACTGGCTAGGCCACTCCAGGACCTTGAAATGCTTCTTACGAAGCCACTCCTTCGTTGCCCGGGCGGTGTGTTTGGGATCATTGTCATGCTGAAAGACCCAGCCACGTCTCATTTTCAATGCCCTTGCTGATGGAAGGAGGTTTTCACTCAAAATCTTACGATACATGGCCCCATTCATTCTTTCCTTTACACGGATCAGTCGTCCTGGTCCCCTTGCAGAAAAACAGCCCCAAAGCATGATGTTTCCACCCCCATGCTTTACAGTAGGTATGGTGTTCTTTGGATCCAACTCAGCATTCTTTCCCCTCCAAACACGACAAGTTGAGTTTCTACCAAAAAGTTCTATTTTGGTTTCATCTGACCATATGATGTTCTCCCAATCCTCTTCTGGATCATCCAAATGCTCTCTAGCAAACCGCAGACGGGCCTGGACGTGTCCTGGCTTCAGCAGGGGGACACGTCTGGCACTGCAGGATTTGAGTCCCTGGCGGCGTAGTGTGTTACTGATGGTAGCCTTTGTTACTTTGGTCCCAGCTCTCTGCAGGTCATTCACTAGGTCCCTCCGTGTGGTTCTGGGATTTTTGCTCACCGTTCTTGTGATCATTTTGACCCCAGGGGGTGAGATCTTGCGTGGAGCCCCAGATCGAGGGAGATTATCAGTGGTCTTGTATGTCTTCCATTTTCTAATAATTGCTCCCACAGTTGATTTCTTCACACCAAGCTGCTTACCTATTGCAGATTCAGTCTTCCCAGCCTGGTGAAGGTCTACAATTTTGTTTCTGGTGTCCTTTGACAGCTCTTTGGTCTTGGCCATAGTGGAGTTTGGAGCGTGACTGTTTGAGGTTGTGGACAGGTGTCTTTTATACTGATAACGAGTTCACACAGGTGCCATTAATACAGGTAACGAGTGGAGGACCGAGGAGCCTCTTAAAGAAGTTACAGGTCTGTGAAAGCCAGAAATCTTACTTGTTTGTAGGTGACCAAATACTTATTTTCCACCATAATTTGCAAATAAATTCTTTAAAAATCAGACAATGTGATTTTCTGGATTTTTTTCCTCATTTTGTCTCTCATAGTTGAGGTATACCTATGATGAAAATTACAGGCCTCTCTGATCTTTTTAAGTGGGAGAACTTACACAATTGGTGGCTGACTAAATACTTTTTTGCCCCACTGTAATATTAATAATAAACAGTAAGGATACAATAGGCCTTCTCTCTGCCTTTGTTGCTCATGCCTAAAAAGAATTTTGACAGGTATTCTGAATCTTTGTTTTCTCGTCATTGAGAAGAGAATATATTTTGCTTTACTAAACCTCCCCTTTTACATCTTGCATACTTCCACTAAGATTCTAGCCAAACCATCTCAACAGTACATGAAACTTTCTAAAATCACACTTACTGGAGTTCTCTATGGAAGCTGGAACCTAAAAGCATTGTTGAACCTCTAGTTACAATGAATTTGGTAGAAATATGTTGTCTTTACATCATAAAAGAGTGGGACAAGTGCAACTTTAACTTTCTATGAGGCTCTGAACCTCAAAGCTATTCCTCCTGATGAAATGAGCCCACACTGTCATTGCTGTCATGAATAGAATGCAAATATTGGATCTACCTGATTCTAATTTTTTCTTTTTCTTCCCACTCCTCTCTCTGAACTGTATTTGGCTTGAAAGATTAACAATTCTGATCTGTGGGTATTTCCCCAAAATTCCATCCATTGTTGTAAATTTAGTGCATCTTGGACAAGATGCACAAAGTGTGCAATAATTTTCTCATGGAAAATTGGGTTCTCTCTGTTCACAGCAAGTGCTACGTAGTCCTAGAAAGAGAAAGAATCAATTTCATTTACCCGTTCATTTCCAAGATTTAGGTCCACAAAAGTGAATTTCTCAATGGTGTCCAAGTTATCTAGAAACAAAAGATAAAATGTAATCTGTATTCTCTCCAGAACAGAGATCCAGACAAAACTATAACAGAATGTAGTACCTTGATGGGGTTTGCATCTCGTGGCCCTAAAACAAAGCTTGGCTCTTTCTCTGCTGCCCAGTTTGCAGACTGCAGATTAAAAGGGAAAATGAAAACTTCAGTCATCAAATGTTCTTAATGTCACTGGTTCAAGGGCTAAAAAATGAGCCAAAATTATTATTCAGTCTGTCAGAAGTTTCGGTCGATCAGCTGTTCAGTCCTTCAGTTATTCAGTCAGTTAGCTGTTTGATCAGTCAGCTGTTCAGTCAGTCTGCTGTTCAGTCAGTCTGCTGTTCAGTCAGTCAGCTGTTCAGTCAGTCAGCTGTTCGATCAGTCAGCTGTTCGATCAGTCAGCTGTTTTGGTCGGTCAGCTGTTCAGTCAGTCAGCTGTTCAATCAGTTGTTCTGTTAGTCAGCTGTTCAGTCAGTCAGTCAGCTGTTTGATCAGTCAACTGTTCAGATAGTCAGCTGTTTTAGTCGGTCAGCTGTTCGATCAGTCAGCTGTTCAGTCAGTCTGCTGTTCAGTCAGTCAGCTGTTCAGTCAGTCAGCTGTTCAGTCAGTCAGCTGTTTGATCAGTCAGCTGTTCAGTCAGTTAGCTGTTTGATCAGTCAGCTGTTTGATCAGTCAGTCTGCTGTTCAGTCAGTCAGCTGTTCGGTCAGTCAGCTGTTTAGTCAGTCTGCTGTTCAGTCAGTCAGCTGTTTGATCAGTCAGCTGTTCAGTCAGTCTGCTGTTCAGTCAGTCAGCTGTTCGATCAGTCAGCTGTTCAGTCAGTTAGCTGTTCGATCAGTCAGCGGTTCAGGTCAG
This sequence comes from Pachypanchax playfairii, assembly GCA_006937955.1. Taxonomy (NCBI): domain Eukaryota; kingdom Metazoa; phylum Chordata; class Actinopteri; order Cyprinodontiformes; family Aplocheilidae; genus Pachypanchax; species Pachypanchax playfairii. The sequence goes on along the minus strand of SSNP01000059.1, from coordinate 396,488 downwards.
TCTGCTGTTCAGTCAGTCAGCTGTTTGATCAGTCAGCTGTTCAGTCAGTCTGCTGTTCAGTCAGTCAGCTGTTCGATCAGTCAGCTGTTCAGTCAGTCAGCTGTTTGATCAGTCAACTGTTCAGACAGTCAGCTGTTTTAGTCGGTCAGCTGTTCGATCAGTCATCTGGTCAGTCAGTCTGCTGTTCAGTCAGTCAGCTGTTTGATCAGTCAGCTGTTCAGTCAGTTAGCTGTTCGATCAGTCAGCTGTTCAGTCAGTTAGCTGTTTGATCAGTCAGCTGTTCAGTCAGTCAGCTGTTTGATCAGTCAGCTGTTCAGTCAGTTAGCTGTTCGATCAGCCAGCTGTTCAGTCAGTTAGCTGTTTGATCAGTCAGCTGTTCAGTCAGTTAGCTGTTCGATCAGTCAGCTGTTCAGTCAGTCTGCTGTTCAGTCAGTCAGCTGTTC
>SSNP01000059.1:373545-388545 GCA_006937955.1 Pachypanchax playfairii | reverse complement strand
CCCTTACAAACTCCAGCTACTGCAGCATCTCAACGAGGATGACCCAGATCGACGTACAGAGAATTGGAACAGGACCCTCAGTTCATGCAGAAGATTTTGTTCAGTGATGAGTTAAACTTTTATATGAATGGTGAAGTTAACAAACTAAACTACCGCTATTGGTCTGACACTAACCCACATTGGATAGATCCTCCAAGACTGTTGGAACAAAACAAGTGATGGTATGGTGTGGTATAGGGGGTACAAAGATAGTGGGGCCATTCCTCATTAATGGAAACCTCAAGACCACTGGATATTTAAAATAACTACATGATGATGTGTTTCCGTCTTTATGCACTGAAGCACGTTCCCTGAGTGTTTCCAGCAAGATGGTGGACCACCACGTTATGGGTGTCAGGTCCGAGCATTCCTAGATGAACAGTTTCCTGGAAAGTGGATTGGTCATCATGGGCCAGTTGAACAGTGTTAATTTTGGCAACAAATTTTAATTTAGTTTTAGTCATAGTCTTTTGACTAAAATTCTTTTCAATTTTAGTCACTAAACTATTTTTAATTGTAGTCTAATTTTAGTCGACGAAAATATGCGGCAGTTTTAGTCGACTAAAAGAAGTATATTTTCTAAAGTATTAATTTAACCCTGTAAGACCCAACTTATTAAAAACTAGCCAGAAAATGCTGATTATTTGGAACTGGGATGTTTACGAAGCCTTACAACAAAATTCACAAATGTTTTTTGCTCTATCATGTTATTTATAATAGATTTTTTGTTTCACATTTATTACATTGGTCATTTTTACGGTTTAATTGTAATATAAAAAATGAGTTAATGCATTCATCCATATAATAATGATGATTTAACCTGAAAAAAAGGCAAGTGGATCATTTACTGGGAGCAACCATGTTAGAAATGATCAAACTATGTAGCAAATATAATACACGGGACATTATAGGGTTAACAACTGCAATATAGTACATGGACATTTTCTTACCATTCCACACTTCATCTGGCGTTTTCCCGGGAGCATCTCAAACAACTACGGAAGCCTCTGCTCACCGCTCAATAAACTGCGCTCTGATTGGTTCTTTTCACAGTAGCCCCAGCTGTTAGCTTTTTGACTGATTCTTCTCTGCATCTTTCTTTTCCTCTGATTGGATTTCGTCGCTGTCTATTTTCGTCTCGTCTTTTATTTGTCAACAAAAATCAACATAATTTTAGTCCTAATAATCGTCTCAAATAGGGCCGTCTATTTTAGTTTTCGTTTCGTGTTCGTCCGCAAAAATATATTCGTGACTGAAATTATGACGAAATATTTTAGTTAACAAAATTAACACTGCAGTTGAATGGCCCCAAGGTCTCCCGATCTGACCCCCTTAGACTTTTATCTTTGGGGTCATCTGAAGACAGTTGTCTATGGTGTGAAGATACGAGATGTGCAACACCTGAAACTACAGATAGTGGAAGCCTGTGCTGGTATTTCTCCTGCGGTGTTGCTATCAGTGTGTGAAGAGGGTTGAATTGACAATCCAACACAAGGGGCAGCACATTGAACATATTTTATAAGTGGTCAGAAACTTGTAAATAACTCATGAAAGAATAAAGTTACATTAAAACCAAGCACACCATTGTTTTTCAAGTGAAATTATTGATACGTTTGATGTGTCACATGACCCTCTTCCTATTAAAAAAACAAAAGCCGGATCCAAGATGGCCGACTTCAAAATGGCCACCATGGTCACCACCCATCTTGAAAAGTTTGTCCCCCTCACATATACTAATGTGCCACAAATAGGATGTTAATATCACCAACCATTCCCATTTTATTAAGGTGTATCTACACTCACCGGCCACTTTATTAGGTACACCTGTCCAACTGCTCGTTAACACTTAATTTCTAATCAGCCAATCACATGGCGGCAACTCAGTGCATTTAGGCATGTACACATGGTCAAGACAATCTCCTGCAGTTCAAACCGAGCATCAGTATGGGGAAGAAAGGTGATTTGAGTGACTTTGAACGTGGCATGGTTGTTGGTGCCAGAATGGCTGGTCTGAGTATTTCAGAAACTGCTGATCTACTGGGATTTTCACGCACAACCATCTCTAGGGTTTACAGAGAATGGTCCGAAAAAGAAAAAATATCCAGTGAGCGGCAGTTCTGTGGGCGGAAATGCCTTGTTGATGCCAGAGGTCAGAGGAGAATGGCCAGACTGGTTCGAGCTGACAGAAAGGCAACAGTGACTCAAATAACCACTCGTTACAACCAAGGTAGGCAGAAGAGCATCTCTGAACGCACAGTACGTCGAACTTTGAGGCAGATGGGCTACAGCAGCAGAAGACCACGCCGGGTGCCACTCCTTTCAGCTAAGAACAGGAAACTGAGGCTACAATTTGCACAAGCTCATCGAAATTGGACAATAGAAGATTGGAAAAACGTTGCCTGGTCTGATGAGTCTCGATTTCTGCTGCGACATTCGGATGGTAGGGTCAGAATTTGGCGTCAACAACATGAAAGCATGGATCCATCCTGCCTTGTATCAACGGTTCAGGCTGGTGGTGGTGGTGTAATGGTGTGGGGAATATTTTCTTGGCACTCTTTGGGCCCCTTGGTACCAATTGAGCATCGTTACAACGCCACAGCCTACCTGAGTATTGTTGCTGACCATGTCCATCCCTTTATGACCACAATGTACCCAACTTCTGATGGCTACTTTCAGCAGGATAATGCGCCATGTCATAAAGCTGGAATCATCTCGGACTGGTTTCTTGAACATGACAATGAGTTCACTGTACTCAAATGGCCTCCACAGTCACCAGATCTCAATCCAATAGAGCATCTTTGGGATGTGGTGGAACGGGAGATTCGCATCATGGATGTGCAGCCGACAAATCTGCGCCAACTGTGTGATGCCATCATGTCAATATGGACCAAACTCTCTGAGGAATGCTTCCAGCACCTTGTTGAATCTATGCCACGAAGAATTGAGGCAGTTCTGAAGGCAAAAGGGGGTCCAACCCGTTACTAGCATGGTGTACCTAATAAAGTGGCCGGTGAGTGTATATAAATGGACCACTCTGTAGATTTTTCTTCACAGTATCTAGATGGAAAAACCTGACGGCTGCACGTTTTACTGTATATTAACATGAAAACCTTCTGCAGTCAGGACAAATCCACGTCTATGAATCAACAGATCTGATTTATCAGATCCTTCATATTAGAAATGAGGCCAACTTCTCTCTCTGTTTCGGCTTCATACGCTGCGTTCAAAGACAAACAACATGCTACCAGCTATTTTGACTAAACTTAAAACTTTGCAGTGTTTCTCTTTTAAGAAAGAAACCACAAATAAAGAAATAATTGAAAATCCAAATAAAACAGGTTAATTCTGTAGGTAAAAGTCCTAAATTTAGAAGTTTGAACCTGTGCAATGTGTAAATAATCCAAAGCAGGTACAGGTCGTGATTTTCATACATTCAAAGAACTGTTATAATCTAAAACTTTAAAGAGTTAATGCAGCTGTTTGTTGATAAGTAGAAGTGTTTAGTTTCCAACACGCTGCTAACGCAACCACAAAGTGTTAATAATGCCAGCCAAGCAATGTTTTTTCAGACGGTTGCATTTTTAAGTACAACACCTGCCAGAAAACCCAAAATGATCCCACGTTTCCCACAGCAGGTTAATACTGAAGGGATTCTATAATATAAACTATGTTCTTACAACACCTTACTGTCACAATGTGCACGTATATCTACTGTAAATGTTCTAATCCAAATCAGAACCAACCACAGGAAACACAAGTTAACGCTTATAAAGCTGAAATATAAAATTACAAAATTTAAGAATTTGATTAGAATTTATAGTTTTCTATATGTCTTGACTTTGTTTATGTACTAGCCTTTTTCCTGTTTTAGTTTTTAAACTTACTGTACAACATTGTGAATTTGAACAATTTCACTGAAGTTAAAGGGTCTCCCAGTCTCCAAGCTGGAGTTGGACTCCACAGATACCCGTCTCTTGAAAGGTTCCCATATGCTCTGGGCTTCCAGGTAGGATGTGGCAATCACCAACAGAAACATGAAACTACACAGACAAAAACATAGAAAAAATAAATGTTTATCACGTGAAAGTGAAGTTCAACTTGCCGTAATGCTTCCTGGAGTCACACCCACCTCATCACAACAGAAACTACGATATACAGCTCCAGCTCCCAGCTCGGTCTGGGCAGAGTTTCTGCACACGCTGCTAGCATGTGGTACGGCAGCGAGGCGTTCAGGACAAACACAAACTCTAAGCCCCCGCGTGTCACCAGCTTCAGCTCTCGGATCACTCGAGATGACGTGAAGTCAGGTGTAAACCTGAAGGAAGAGGACAAAGTCTCTCACCTGCACATTCAATCAACCTGTCCTGTAACTTCTAATAGGAGTGTGTAATATAAAACTGGTGCTGTTCAGAGTTCAACTTATCTAGAGACATCAGAATGTGTTTGTTTTAAAAATTACCAGGGCGTGAAAAATATTAACCCTTTTATATTTTTAAAGGTTTATGTTAAAGACCCACTCTGATCAGATTTTAAAACGTTATCAGTGGTCGTTAAATTATGACTGTGCCATTTTTACCCCAAATCACAAAACCTGTGCTGTTTTATGAAATAGTTTCTCCATACGGGCAGGTAATCCGGCTCTGCCAGATCATTGTGTGTTGCCCCACTTGTTCAGTCTATAAAAGGGGCGGGACATCTGGTTTATTATTTTAAGCTGATTGGAGGACGTACCAGCAAGTATCTGTCTATCATGATTTGTCTTTAGCTAATCACAGTAAATAAAGATCTTGTAAATCCAGTCGGTAGTAAAACAAACACATCGTTACCATCAAGAAGTTCTTCCCTTTGATCATTTTACAACCAAGAAATCGTCTCTAGTCCTAAAACAGATTTAATAATCAGTCCCAGAGTTCTCAAGACCTGCTCAATGCAACTATGTCCAGTTCTCCAGCACCTCTTCAACACCAGTCTGAGACAGAAAACAGTTCCTGTGCTGTGGAAAACATCCTGCCTTGTTCCAGTACCTAAAAAACCACAACCAGCTGAACCAAACGACTACAGACCAGTTGCCCTGACATCTCACGTCATGAAAGTCCTGGAGAGACTCTTACTGGCTCACCTCAACAAGCAGGTCAGCACCTTTCAGGACCCATTACAGTTTGCATACCGTAATGGGCTTGGGGTTGAAGATGCCATCATCTACCTGCTTCACAGAGCACACGCTCATCTGGACCAATCAGGCAGCACTTTGAGGGTCATGTTCTTTGACTTCTCAAGTGCTTTTAACACAATTCAGCCTGCTTTGTTATGTGAGAAGCTCCATAAATTCCAGGTGGATTCCTCCACAACCTCCTGGATTTATGACTACCTCACAAACAGACCACAGTTTGTGAGACTGGGGGGTTGTGTGTCTGGGATGGAGGTCAGCAGCACTGGAGCGCCACAAGGAACTGTACTCTCACCATTTCTCTTCACGATGTACACCTCTGACTTCCAGTACAACTCTGAGTCCTGTCATCTGCAGAAATACTCTGATGACTCTGCAGTTGTTGGGTGCATCAGTGAGGGACAAGAAGCTGAGTATAGAGAACTGGTCAGTCAGTTTGTGAAATGGTGCAGTAACAATCATCTCGTTTTAAATAGCAGCAAAACTAAGGAGATGATTGTTGACTTCAGGAGGAGAAAGAATCAACACAGCAGTATTTCCATCCTAGGAGAGGAGGTAGAGGTGGTGGAGGAATACAAGTACCTTGGAGTTCAGCTGGACAACAGACTAGAGTGGAAATGCAACACAGAATACATCTACAAGAAAGGTCAGAGCAGACTCTACTTCTTAAGGAAGCTGAGATCTTTTAATGTCTGCACCAAGATGTTGCAAATCTTCTATAGGTCTGTTGTGGAAAGTGCAATCAGCTTTGCAGCCATCTGCTGGGGCAGCAGCATCAGAACCAGAGACTTGAAGAGAATCAACAAACTGATCAGGAAAGCTGGATCTGTGCTGGGAGTATCTCTGGAGCCGCTGGAGCTGATTGTACAAAAAAGAATGCTGGACAAGCTGATGAAGATGATGGAGGACTCTTCTCACCCTCTGCACGACACAGTGATCAAACAACAGAGTGTGTTCAGTGAGAGGCTTCTTCAGGTCCGATGCAAGACCGAAAGATACAAAAGATCATTCCTGCCTGCAGCCATTAGCCTCCACAACAAGAACAGACCTTGATTTTTATTATTGTATTGTTGTCTTATTATTGTTTTTATTGTTGGACAAAAAAAAAAAAAACTACTACAACGTTGAATTTCCCTTCTGGGATAAATAAAGTATTTTTCATTTTTCATTTCATAACTGCTTTTATGTACGTCCACCAGCAGCCATGTTGGTTTTACTTTACCTGTCAATCATACCTGAACACCCGCCCCCAAGGCACAATGCTAACACATGATTGGTCTGAACCATCTCTAGAATCTATCTGCAGCGTGAGGTTACCTATACATACCAGTAGTAGCTCATTAGCAATTTGCCTCTGTGTGAGCAGAACCGTTGGTGTGGAGGATAACCCCGCCCCTTTCCCCAATGCTAAGACATCTCTGTTTATGCTAGCACTATAAGCTCACCCAATGCATTTCATACATCACTAAAACCTTCTTTCAAACAGCATTTCTCAAATTATTAATGAGTAACTGCAGTTTAAAAGCAGAAATACTCAAAAATGCAATTTGGGGTTTAATTTTCTCAAGATACAAAATATATTATCAGTAAAACATAATTTTCATTGGAGTGGGTCTTTAAACAAGCATCCAAGACAAAATAAGTATCAGGAATCAGACGTCACATCAAACACATTTAACTAGATTCAAAATCACATTTATTAACTCAGTCTACATCCAACTGAATCTAAAAGAACAATTCTCCTGTACTATAATGAAAACACACACAGTTGAATTACTTACAGTATGATGAGGTCTTTTGAAGTATTTGGTTTCAGTGTAAATTCCTGACAGTTGAGAACTTTAAAGCCGTATCCTTCACAAGCCTGTCCGTTGATTTTAGCTGATCTAATGGTGATCGGGAGCAAGCCAGTGTTTTCCACTCTGAAGGTTCTTCTAAGCGTGAAGTTCGGCTCTTTGACTTTTATTTCTGAAACACACCAGGATGATTATCAATGAACAACAAGCAACTTTTGGAAAAACAAAAAATGAGTCATTTTCTTTAAGTTGTATTAAAATCCAGATTGAAAAAGTTGAGTGATAAAAAATGAAAACAAAACACGCCTTTTCTCACAGTGTTGCAACACCTTCTGTATGTTGTCAGTAAGGGTTAGTTGCTTTGTTATAGCTCCGCCCTCTTCAAAAACCAAATTCTGTCTTATAGGTCAGAAATATCAGAAGCTCCTCTTTTGTTTAACACTTGCCCAACTAGCCAGAGGACAGGTGAATCTGAAGTGTGTCCACGGTGACGATGTGATGCAAAGGAAGAGACATGGACAACAAACAAGGACGTTTTATACGCGTCAGGAACAGAATGTTCAGTTAGTAAAAACTCCCACTGAGACATATTTGTAACTATCTTTGTGGTAAAACTGTCAACAAGCAGAATGTAAAAACTGTTTCATTGTTTTAACTTTAAAGCTGCTGCTGAACTTTTACCTTGAAAAGACCAGACGGAGCTGAAAAGCAAGAAATTACACAGATTCTGAGAGATGAACTCTGTTAACTACTGCTGAAATCTCACACACACACGCGCACACACACATATAAATGTACACACGCATATACACACACACATATATATGTACACACACATGCGCACACACAGACAGACACACACCAACATACACATACATCATTAATGGTTTCTATTAGTATCTTATTAGTATTTTGTTTGAAATACTAATTTCTAAAGGTGCAACAACAGAAAAATAAAAGTTTTCTCAAAATACCAAACGGTCTGCTGTTTACTGCAGGTAAGACGCTGACTTAGAACAACCTCACCAAAGTCTAAACAAAAGATTCATTATCCCTCTAATAAGACTTGTACCAGTGGGTTTGCTATTTTTAAATTTGGTACAGTGGATAACTCTTATATGCACAAAACTGCTGCACCCATTCCTGCATCATAAAATCCACACGCTTATATGCACAGCACCAACGCTTATATGCACAGCACCAACGCTTATATGCACAGCACCAACGCTTATATGCACAGCACCAACGCTTATATGCACAGCACCAACGCTTATATGCACAGCACCAACGGTTATATGCACAGCACCAACGGTTATATGCACAGCACCAACGCTTATATGCACAGCACCAACGCTTATATGCACAGCACCAACGCTTATATGCACAGCACCAACGCTTATATGCACAGCACCAACGCTTATATGCACAGCACCAACGCTTATATGCACAGCACCAACTCTTATATGCACAGCACCAACGGTTATATGCACAGCACCAACGGTTATATGCACAGCACCAACGGTTATATGCACAGCACCAACGCTTATATGCACAGCAGCAACGCTTATATGCACAGCAGCAACGCTTATATGTACAGCACCAACGCTTATATGCACAGCACCAACGGTTATATGCACAGCACCAACGCTTATATGCACAGCACCAACGCTTATATGCACACCACCAACGGTTATATGCACAGCACCAACGGTTATATGCACAGCACCAACGCTTATATGCACAGCACCAACGCTTATATGCACAGCACCAACGGTTATATGCACAGCACCAACGCTTATATGCACAGCACCAACGGTTATATGCACAGCACCAACGGTTATATGCACAGCACCAACGCTTATATGCACAGCAGCAACGCTTATATGTACAGCACCAACTCTTATATGCACAGCACCAACGGTTATATGCACAGCACCAACGGTTATATGCACAGCACCAACGCTTATATGCACAGCACCAACGCTTATATGCACAGCACCAACGGTTATATGCACAGCACCAACGCTTATATGCACAGCACCAACGCTTATATGCACAGCACCAACGCTTATATGCACAGCAGCAACGGTTATATGCACAGCACCAACGCTTATATGCACAGCAGCAACGCTTATATGTACAGCACCAACTCTTATATGCACAGCACCAACTCTTATATGCACAGCACCAACGGTTATATGCACAGCACCAACGCTTATATGCACAGCACCAACGGTTATATGCACAGCACCAACGGTTATATGCACAGCACCAACGCTTATATGCACAGCAGCAACGCTTATATGTACAGCACCAACGCTTATATGCACAGCACCAACGCTTATATGCACAGCAGCAACGCTTATATGCACAGCACCAACGCTTATATGCACAGCACCAACGCTTATATGCACAGCACCAACGCTTATATGCACAGCAGCAACGCTTATATGTACAGCAGCAACGCTTATATGCACAGCACCAACGCTTATATGCACAGCACCAACGCTTATATGCACAGCACCAACGCTTATATGCACAGCACCAACGCTTATATGCACAGCAGCAACGCTTATATGTACAGCAGCAACGCTTCTATGCACAGCACCAACGCTTATATGCACAGCACAACGGTTATATGCACAGCACCAACGCTTATATGCACAGCACCAACGCTTATATGCACAGCACCAACGGTTATATGCACAGCACCAACGCTTATATGCACAGCACCAACGGTTATATGCACAGCACCAACGCTTATATGCACAGCAGCAACGCTTATATGTACAGCACCAACGCTTATATGCACAGCACCAACGCTTATATGCACAGCACCAACGGTTATATGCACAGCACCAACGGTTATATGCACAGCACCAACGCTTATATGCACAGCACCAACGCTTATATGCACAGCACCAACGCTTATATGCACAGCAGCAACGCTTATATGCACAGCAGCAACGCTTATATGCACAACACCAACGCTTATATGCACAGCACCAACGCTTATATGCACAGCAGCAACGGTTATATGCACAGCACCAACGCTTATATGCACAGCACCAACGCTTATATGCACAGCACCAACGCTTATATGCACAGCACCAACGCTTATATGCACAGCACCAACGCTTATATGCACAGCACCAACGGTTATATGCACAGCACCAACGCTTATATGCACAGCACCAACGCTTATATGCACAGCACCAACGGTTATATGCACAGCACCAACGGTTATATGCACAACACCAACGCTTATATGCACAGCACCAACTCTTATATGCACAGCACCAACGGTTATATGCATATCATTGTTTATGTTGTTAGTATCGTTGTATGTTGGGCGGCTGTGGCTCAGTGGTTAGAGCGGTCGTCCTCCAACTTGAAGGTTGGTGGATCGATCCCGGCTTCCACCGCCACATGTCGAAGTGTCCTTGGGCAAGACACTGAACCCCATGTTTCCCCCCGATCTGCGTATCGGGTTGTGTGAGTGTTAGCCCCTCCCCTCTCCCCCTGGTTTACGTATCTGGTTGTGTGAATGGGTGACTCAAAAACCTTGTAGTGTGAAAGCGCTTTGAGTCTGAATGACTAGAAAAGCGCTATACAAATACAGGACATTTACCATTTACCCTTTGTTTTATTGAAAGTATCTTAACATTTTGGTTTCTGTGCTGGTTTCATGGGCTGTTGATGAAAGATAAAAACAGCTTGACACATATTACAAAATCTGCTCATGGATCACAGGGGTGCACCTTCCCAGTCTACCCTCTCTATGGTGCAGACAAGCATTTCAGAAAGTGAAGAGAATAGTGTGCCATCCACACCACGTATTATAAGAGAGATTTACCATGTTGCCCTCAGGGAGGCGCTATTTGGTTCCTGCCAGGAAAACAAACAGATACGGCTTCTCTTTTATCCCAGCGGCTATCAAGCTCTTAAATGAAGGCTATGGTAACGTAAGCTAGTGGTTAGCTTGGTGGACATAAATTCTGTCCATGCTGGGAATATTACCAGGTATTACTGTCTGGATTAGGACTTGATTATGGAATCCACTTGTCCCAGAGGTCCAGCTGGGGTTGTCAACTCCCAGCCAAAAAAAATAGGAAACCTCCCCCACCTCATGATACTTAATCGACGTAATTGACTTTAATGCACGTGTAAAACAAATGTACAGAAATCAATTATTTATTAACAATAATTAAATAGATTTAACAGAATTTCAGCTGCCACGGCGCTACACCGGGCCTAGGGGGTGCTGTAGCCCCTTCAAAAATCTGTGTAGCCCCAGTTAAGCCCCTCAAGAAATTATATTACAAAAATAATTTATTCCTACTATAGTAATTTATTAGCCTATTTTTTTTCTTTTAAATAGCTGTTGTCATCCATGTTTCCGCTGCGCATGTACCCCACTCATTCTGTATGTATTGGCACAATATAAGCAATGCATAGTTTGTTTTAATTCACTATGGAATAAATACGTTTGTTGCATATTCTATTGTCTGGTTATCGCATGGTCACTGTCCGGTGCTGAATTACGCACCGCGCACTGAAACATTTTTGCCGTTGCTGTGTGGTCCCTTGTATCAGGATTAGTTATTTTGTTTAATATTCTTTGGCCAAACCCATTTATAGTGCTGTGCATTTTAGCTGCTTGTATTGAAAAAATGATTAACTCTATATAAAAACCAACCTAAGTCATGAAAACAAATTATTTTCTTAGCACCCCCACATATTGGTGAAGTCCCCCTTTAGCACCAGGAGAGAAAAAATCCTAGCGCCGTGCATGAATTTCAGACTGTACAGATGGTACCATCCCAAAGGAAAAGTACTATAGATTACTAGGGTATAGTAGATTTAGTATTTACTATATACAATAATGGATTTCTTTTCATTTCAGATGACCACTTTAATTGTAAGATTCAGATAATTATTTATTAAAAAAATAAACATTTTAAATGAGAATGATAAAGAAAAACATTTCTTTGTGCCCCCCCCCCGCCCTGTTACTCTACCTGGTCCCCTGGCTAAACTTTGCTAGACCCGCCCCTGTACAGTTACCAGCTGTCAGATAGAAAAGGATCCTGGTGTTTGTCTCTCAGAAACAGTTTATAACTTGTGTTTAACTCATTCATGTCACCCAAAAGGTAAACCTGTTTCTCCATCACCTGTTCAGCTCTAATGATTCAGTAAGAACATCTCCTGGTTTAATCCTCGTGTTTCTCACTAGATATCCAAACCGTTTATGACCAGCAGCAAACATCAGCTGATAAACTGATCAGATCAACATGAGGAGGGGAGAGATATTGAGAGGAGAAGGAACAGCTGTCTGTTTTTTAATTCTAGTTTAAATACGGGACAAATCGGGTTCCTTTACACCTCAATACGGAACGCATAATACGTTCTCTGAATACAGAACAACTGAGTTTATTACAGAACGGTTGACAACCCTACGTCAGCAGTTCCTGCCTTCTGGGTTTTCTCTGTGTCCTGGATTAGAGTCAGTCTTATTTGGACCTTTCATCACATGGTAATATACCCTTGCCCCCCCACAGGAAGTCAGACTTACTCTCTGTGCAGTCTTTCAGCAGGGCTTCTGTCATCTTGAACCTCAGCGAGCTGCCCTGTCCTGGAAGCTTCCCTGCTACCTTCAGGCTCTCGGTTGTACCTCGTCCATGAAGTACGATGGTGTCGATCACAGTCAGGTTGTTTCTAAACAAACAACACAATCAGAAGATGGACACAGTGTTTCCTGGCTGACTCCTGCTAACATGAAGTACCTGACTATGAGCAGGGAGGAGACACTGTGGTTGCTGATGGGGGTGAACCTCACGCTGAAGGACTTGACTTCTCCTGGCAACAGGAGGAGGTTGTAGACGAAGGGTTTGACTGAACCTTCAACAAACCCTGAACTGCTCTTTATCAGAGAGGTCTGTCAAACAGAGAGTCAGTCAGAAGAAGCTTCCACATGCTGCATCAAGACACATGCTGAACTCACCTGATTTCTGTGAACATGGAACTCTAACGTGTTTGTATCTATGTTGATGTTGGATAAATTTCCAAATGGCAGCCTGAAATGAGAAAATACAGAGGATGAGTGTCAGCGAGTGGCATAAGAAAATAAAAGCCTGGAGAGTCTCACCTGTCGGCCAGTTTTCCTGAAAACACCGAGGGGTTGGGAAGCAGCGCCAACGGGAGAACTTGGACATAGACTGGGACGTCAGCAGGATTCAGGAGAATCACCTCCTCATCCTGCAGAGACACAGTAACACCTCAGATTCAAACACAGAGACATGAAATGAACTTTGTTCCTGTACGAGTCTGAACTCACAGAAGAGCTGTTGGTGTTGGTCAGAGGGAACGTGACTCGCTGTGATGAGTTGACTAGAGAAGGCCAAGTCAGATGTGCCGTTACTTTAGCCTGTAAGTTCTTCTGAAGGTCTGTGTTGACTTCAAACACTGCTTCAACTCTTCAATAAAAAAACAAACATGTGAGAACTTCCTGTGAATAAGAACCTGCTCAGCAGCTTGAAGCTGTGATAAACTTACTTATGACCCGAGAGCTTCTTCAGCTCCTTCCATCTCTTAAGGAGTTTCTGATGAAGGTCTACATCAGAATCCCAGATGTCCTCCTGTAGTGCCAGCACGTGTGGTTTGGGTTCAGCTAAAAATAAAGAAAAACCTTTTCAGAACTTCTTCTGCAGCCTTAATGATGAACATCACACACAGACTCTACATCTTACATTTAAACACAAAAGGCAGGCCCAAGTAACAGAGATCACCACACTGCAAGCCCGCGTCAAAATAAATATTTGCCACCTGAAAATACAGAGACATAGAAACAGGTTTGTTTTAAAGGAGTGGAGAGCGTTTAAAACATAATCTGAAGCAGATGTTCCACCTTTGATTTCCGTCTAGGCTCCAGTTCGTCTTTATTGTTGCGAAGCCGCTTGTAATAAAACCGAATATCTTCCGTCAGAGAGCGGATCTGCTGCAGTCGGACTTTCTGTGTGAAGGAACTCTGGATGTTGAAACTCTGGTGAACAACTTTCCCCTGATGAGAACAGAAACATGATGAGTTCATGTAAACCTGCAGTCATCTTCACAATGTCCGTCATCCTGAACGTTACTTACAGGAAATGAAGGCGGCATGATGATGTGCTGTGGAGAGCTTTTTAATGTTCCCACGGCGATGAGAGCTTTCACTGGGACAGTTAATATCTGAACACACAATGTCAACATGTTTCATACAAGCTGTGATTTTCTGTCTGAAAAGCAAAGAGTTAAACTTACCTCATAATCTGTGGTGATGTGTACGGCTCCATCAAACACGCCCTCCAGCGTCTTAGCTACCAACGTCACTCTGAACGCTGCATAATATCCTGATGCTAGTATCACCTGAAGATAAAAACACTGGTTTAACCTGAACTCAAGATGCTGCTGATCCACCCAAACTAAGATGCTTTAAAGGAAAACTTACCCCCCCTCCCTGGATACAGTCTGAGATTTAAAAAATAACATGATAAATGGGAGTGACTGGAGGACTAAGGGGGCGTGGCATTCTGTGCTGTGACTGACATGTTACTCTGACTGACACACGCGCCAGAGAGGGACAGGTGAAATGGAGGAATATTTGGATGAGACGAGCAGCTCTGATCCGTATCGTTTGGAGCCGATAGTTCACCCTGCAGCGGATTGGCGGATTAGAATGAGTCTCTTCTCTACTGGTACACTGTTAGCTAACGCTATTAGCTCCAGTTACATTGCGTGACTACAAACGGGCAGCTGCACGCGACCGCACTACCGTTTCAAGCCGATGGTTCGTACTGCAGGGGCTTCAGCATCTTAGAATGGGACCTGTCCCTTCGTAGTAGTCTTAGAATGGGACCTGTCCCTTCGTAGTAGTCTTAGAATGGGACCTGTCCCTTCGTAGTAGTCTTAGAATGGGACCTGTCCCTTCGTAGTATATTGTTGTTGATCAAAGCAAAAGCG
>SSNP01000059.1:348640-363183 GCA_006937955.1 Pachypanchax playfairii | reverse complement strand
CCTCCTCCACCAAATTTCACAGTCGGCACAATGCAGTCTGAAATGTACCGTTCTCCTGGCAACCTCCAAACCCAGACTCGTCTATCAGATTGCCAAATGGAAAAGCGTGATTCATCACTCCAGAGAACGCGTCTCCACTGCTCTAGAGGCCAGTGGCGGCGTGCTTTACACCATTGCATCCGACGCTTTGCATTGCACTTGGTGATGTGTGGCTTGGCTGCAGCTGCTCGGCCATGGAAACCCATTCCATGAAGCTCTCTGCGTACTGTACTTGGGCTAATCTGAAGGTCACATGAAGTTTGTAGCTCTGTAGCAACTGAATGTGCAGAAAGTCGGCGACCTCTTTGCACTATGCGCTTCAGCATCCGCTGACCCCTCTCCGTCACTTTACGTGGTCTACCACTTCGTGGCTGAGTTGCTGTTGTTCCCAAACGCTTCCATTGTGTTATAATAGAGCTGACAGTTGACTGGATTTGTTGCACAGGTGGCATCCTATGACAGTTCCACGCTGGAATTCACTGAGCTCCTGAGAGCGGCCCATTCTTTCACAAATGTCTTGCTTCACAGTCTGCATGCCTGAGTGCTTGACTTTATACACCTGTGGCCAGGCCAAGTGATTAGGACACCTGATTCTGATCAATTGAATGGGTGAGCCAATACTTTTGGTAATATAGTGTATTTATTTCAGCTGTTATTTTTTTGGATGGATAATAACATGTACATGTTGGAAGGAGGAATGTTTATTTTTAGCATTTGGAGTAACATAAAATATAACTCCAAATGATTTATGATTAACTTCTTAATAGTAACTTAATCCTTTGACTCTGGTTTACACAAGCCAGGTTCTATGGATGTCAGATCTGGACCTATTTGAGAATTCTGAATAATATTTCCTCCTATTGATGGTGAGCTACCAGTGGGTTTGACGAGCACAAACTGAGCCTAAGGAACCTCTCTCCAGTGTGGTAGGAGGGTTTGGAACATCGCACTTGAACACTTTATATTTAAACATCTACTCTTGGATGACGGAGTGACATGAACTATGGATTTTTAATGGACTCACATTTCCCTCTGATGAACTGAAACAATACATCAAATGAGAAATTATGTTGTGATTGACCTGGGTTGTTTATATGAAATGCGTATTGTAAATTATTCTTCTAATATATTCACAATTTTGCAAGTAATTCTGTGTTTTGTGTTATTGAAGAAACAGCCATTTTCCTCCTAAACCAAACTGATGTCTTCTAGTGCTTAGCCCAATACTAATAATAACTCATGATTGTTGGTTTCTATATTTAAATATGCTACATAAGTCACAGAGCTACTCCAACAAGCTGCCACCAGTTGTAGCGCTATTCCGGAAGGATGTGAACCAGATGATGTAGAAGGACTTGTGTGGACTGGACATGTGCAGCAGGAGACCACAGCAGCCACAGTGTTATCTGATGTTAAAGTTTCAGACACGTGATGAAACCGTGTGGAGGTTTTCTCTCTCTCTAACATCTCTGCAGTCGTGAACACATCCTGTTCAACTCCTTAGAATTCTACTGCTGCTTTTTTAGTTTGTATTTATTTATTTTATCTAGTTTCCACCTGATGTTTTATGGATTCATCCTGATGTAAAATACAAACTTCCCTCGTATTGGATTAACAGGATCAATAATATCTTATCTAAAAGTCAACAGGAGAGGTCACTCTGTACCCCCCCCCCCATAAGGGCAGGATGTCCTGGTGAACAACAACAATTATTAGTCTATATATGAAGTCACATGACCAGTGATTGTGTTTTCACCTCTTAATTGTGTTTATTTATTTATTTTTCCTCTTTAATTCAATACGATAACTGAAATCAATCATTTGTTTGATTTATGTTTTTATTTGCTGTGTACTTTGTTATCTTGTAGATGAAGTAAGAATCTGTACTAACTTGTACTTTACTATTTGTTCTCATTAATGTTAAACATTGTGTTGTGTGGATCGAGTTGCAGTAAAGGCATTAAATAAGTTTGTACTTCTGCCTAAACGGTTCACTGAAGATAAAAGTTTATTATTACAACTGGTGAAGTGAAATGTAACGTATTTGAAACTAAATAAATAAATAAAGAGTGTCTTGTTGTCCCTCTGCTGTCTTCCAGCAGAACCTCCAGTACATTTACTAACATCAATCACATGGTGCAGATCTTACTGTTTTATGATGAGAGGTGGAAACGTTCTGCAGCTCCTGCAGGGAACTTAGAGCCAGTGTGGAGTTTCCTTTCTCCGTCCTGAGCAGCTCCATGAACAGACTGTCTCCTGTCACCATCCAGGACTTGATCTCCAGCTGTAGGACAGAAAATGTGACTGAACTTGAA
Source organism: Pachypanchax playfairii (assembly GCA_006937955.1). Taxonomy (NCBI): domain Eukaryota; kingdom Metazoa; phylum Chordata; class Actinopteri; order Cyprinodontiformes; family Aplocheilidae; genus Pachypanchax; species Pachypanchax playfairii. The sequence goes on along the minus strand of SSNP01000059.1, from coordinate 360,829 downwards.
TTTGTTTAATCAACTGCAGGACTGGAGGTAAGAATATTAACACACAAGCTGCATCATGACGTAGCTGTGTTCATTATACTGAAATCAACAGGTAAACATGCTCAACAGACTGAAGGGAAACAAACATGGAGGCTATCAGAGGAAATCGTCTCTGGAAAACCACCTGCAGCATGTGGGAGTCATTGCATCATCAGTCTGTGTAACGTCTCACCTCTATAGGGTTACTGTTGACCACCACAAATATGATGCTGCTGGTGTCTGTTGCACTACGGACACCAAAGTCCAGGACATTGTCCTTCAGACTGGGGGGCAGGACAAGCGGCTGTTTGCATCAGGAGACAAAAGCAAGACTGTGTTAGAGACCCACATCCTTCAGAATGAGACGCTGTGAGACTCGTCCTCTCAGGGACAGTTAAAACCACACAGTTTATATTGTTAATATTCTGCAACATGTTTGTACTTATTATGTTATGACTGGATCACTTTAGGACAGACAGGCTCAACCATCTTAAAAAGATTTCTACAGTTATTTTAATTATTATTATTTTAACCACTAGAGATAAAATCCAGCTCCCAGTGACCCTGAACAGGAACAAGCAGGTCAAGAAAATAACAGATAAAGTGGGTGTGATGAGACATGAGGAGACAAACAGGAGGTGAGGTTTTATCTCCCTCTAAAAACCCTCCCACACATTTAAAGTTACTCTGTTAAAAATGTCAGACAGATTTATATCAAACTGTACAGATTTAATGTTTATACACTAAACTCACACTCTATAACTGATTGTTGCAGTTTTATCTGCTCACTTCTGTTTTATTAATAAGAATTGGATAAAAAAGTTTCCATTCCAGTGTAACACTGCTCATCCAAGATTGATTTATACATTAAAGAAGTAGTGACGTCACAGCGTGGCTGCTGTGACGTCACAGCGTGGCTGCAGTGACGTCACAGCGTGGCTGCAGTGACGTCACAGCGTGGCTGCAGTGACGTCACAGCGTGGCTGCAGTGACGTCACAGCGTGGCTGAAGTGATGTCACAGCGTGGTTGTCTCTAACAAAGAGCTGCGTTCCTGTTGAGACTCACCTGAAGCTCATAAAAACATTCATACTTTTTATGTAGGAATCAAACAACACAAACCTGCAGCATGTTTCATGAAACAAAGTCACTATTAAGATGCAGCTAAATAAATATCTATCATCAAGAAGTTCAAGGAAAGACGTTCAGTTGTTGTGAAGACGCTTCAGGAGACCAGAGAAAGTCCAGGGAGCATCAGGACCAGATCAGAGGGACACCAGAGCAGACAGATGTGAGAACATCTGCACAGAGAGACTGTTGGAAGATGGTCTGGTGTCAAGAAGGACAGCAAAGAAGCTGCTTGTCCTCAAAAACCATCAGGGACAGATTGATAGTTTGCATGAAGTCCAGCTATTGGACTGATGAGGACTGGGGTCAAGTCCTTGTCTCTGATGAGGACTGATGGGGAGTGGGGTATAATCCTTGTCTCTGATGAGGACTGATGGGGACTGGGGTCTAGTCCTTGTCTCTGATGAGGACTGATGGGGAGTGGGGTCTAGTCCTTGTCTCTGATGAGGACTGATGGGGAGTGGGGTCTAATCCTTGTCTCTGATGAGGACTGATGGGGAGTGGGGTATAATCCTTGTCTCTGATGAGGACTGGGGGCTAGTCCTTGTCTCTGATGAGGACTGATGGGGAGTGGGGTCTAATCCTTGTCTCTGATGAGGACTGATGGGGAGTGGGGTATAATCCTAGTCTCTGAAGGTGACTGATGGGGAGTGGGGTCTAGTCCTTGTCTCTGAAGGGGACTGATGGGGAGTGGGGTCTAATCCTTGTCTCTGATGGGGACTGGGGTCTAATCCTTGTCTCTGATGAGGACTGATGGGGAGTGGGGTCTAGTCCTTGTCTCTGAAGGAGACTGATGGGGAGTGGGGTCTAGTCCTTGTCTCTGATGGGGACTGATGGGGAGTGGGGTCTAGTCCTTGTCTCTGATGAGGACTGATGGGGAGTGGGGTATAATCCTAGTCTCTGAAGGTGACTGATGGGGAGTGGGGTCTAATCCTTGTCACTGATGAGGACTGATGGGGAGTGGGGTCTAGTCCTTGTCTCTGATGAGGACTGATGGGGAGTGGGGTCTAATCCTTGTCTCATGAGGACTGATGGGGAGTGGGGTCTAATCCTTGTCTCTGATGGGGACTGGGGTCTAGTCCTTGTCTCTGATGAGGACTGATGGGGAGTGGGGTCTAATCCTTGTCTCTGATGAGGACTGATGGGGAGTGGGGTCTAATCCTTGTCTCTGATGAGGACTGATGGGGAGTGGGGTCTAATCCTTGTCTCTGATGGGGAGTGGGGTCTAGTCCTTGTCTCTGAAGGGGACTGATCGGGAGTGGGGTCTAATCCTTGTCTCTGATGGGGACTGGGGTCTAGTCCTTATCTCTGATGAGGACTGATGGGGAGTGGGGTCTAATCCTTGTCTCTCATGAGGACTGATGGGGAGTGGGGTCTAATCCTTGTCTCTGATGAGGACTGATGGGGAGTGGGGTCTAATCCTTGTCTCTGATGGGGACTGGGGTCTAGTCCTTGTCTCTGATGAGGACTGATGGGGAGTGGGGTCTAATCCTTGTCTCTGATGAGGACTGATGGGGAGTGGGGTCTAATCCTTGTCTCTGATGAGGACTGATGGGGAGTGGGGTCTAATCCTTGTCTCTGATGAGGACTGGGGTCTAGTCCTTGTCTCTGATGAGGACTGATGGGGAGTGGGGTATAATCCTTGTCTCTGATGAGGACTGATGGGGAGTGGGGTCTAATCCTTGTCTCTGATGAGGACTGATGGGGAGTGGGGTATAATCCTTGTCTCTGATGAGGACTGATGGGGAGTGGGGTCTAGTCCTTGTCTCTGATGAGGACTGATGGGGAGTGGGGTATAATCCTAGTCTCTGAAGGTGACTGATGGGGAGTGGGGTCTAGTCCTTGTCTCTGAAGGGGACTGATGGGGAGTGGGGTCTAATCCTTGTCTCTGATGGGGACTGGGGTCTAATCCTTGTCTCTGATGAGGACTGATGGGGAGTGGGGTCTAGTCCTTGTCTCTGATGGGGACTGATGGGGAGTGGGGTCTAATCCTTGTCTCTGATGAGGACTGATGGGGAGTGGGGTCTAATCCTTGTCTCTGATGAGGACTGATGGGGAGTGGGGTATAATCCTAGTCTCTGAAGGTGACTGATGGGGAGGGGGGTCTAATCCTTGTCTCTGATGAGGACTGATGGGGAGTGGGGTCTAGTCCTTGTCTCTGATGGGGACTGGGGTCTAGTCCTTGTCTCTGATGGAGGACTGATGGGGAGTGGGGTCTAATCCTTGTCTCTGATGAGGACTAATGGGGAGTGGGGTCTAGTCCTTGTCTCTGATGAGGACTGATGGGGAGTGGGGTCTAGTCCTTGTCTCTGATGAGGACTGATGGGGAGTGGGGTCTAATCCTTGTCTCTGATGAGGACTGATGGGGAGTGGGGTATAATCCTAGTCTCTGAAGGTGACTGATGGGGAGTGGGGTCTAGTCCTTGTCTCTGAAGGGGACTGATGGGGACTGGGGTCTAATCCTTGTCTCTGATGAGGACTGATGGGGAGTGGGGTCTAATCCTTGTCTCTGATGAGGACTGATGGGGAGTGGGGTCTAATCCTTGTCTCTGATGGGGACTGGGGTCTAATCCTTGTCTCTGATGAGGACTGATGGGGAGTGGGGTCTAGTCCTTGTCTCTGAAGGGGACTGATCGGGAGTGGGGTCTAGTCCTTGTCTCTGAAGGGACTGATGGGGAGTGGGGTCTAATCCTTGTCTCTGATGAGGACTGATGGGGAGTGGGGTCTAGTCCTTGTCTCTGATGAGGACTGATGGGGAGTGGGGTCTAATCCTTGTCTCTGATGAGGACTGATGGGGAGTGGGGTCTAATCCTTGTCTCTGATGAGGACTGGGGGGGAGTGGGGTCTAATCCTTGTCTCTGATGAGGAGTGGGGTCTAGTCCTTGTCTCTGATGAGGACTGATGGGGAGTGGGGTCTAGTCCTTGTCTGTGATGAGGACTGATGGGGAGTGGGGTCTACTCCTTGTCTCTGATGGGGACTGGGGTCTAATCCTTATCTCTGATGAGGACTGATGGGGAGTGGGGTCTAATCCTTGTCTCTGATGAGGACTGATGGGGAGTGGGGTCTAATCCTTGTCTCTGATGAGGACTGATGGGGAGTGGGGTCTAATCCTTGTCTCTGATGGGGACTGGGGTCGAGTCCTTGTCTCTGATGAGGACTGATGGGGAGTGGGGTCTAATCCTTGTCTCTGATGGGGACTGAGGGGGAGTGGAGTCTAATCCTTGTCTCTGATGAGGACTGATGGGGAGTGGGGTCTAATCCTTGTCTCTGATGGGGACTGGGGTCTAGTCCTTGTCTCTGATGAGGACTGATGGGGAGTGGGGTATAATCCTAGTCTCTGAAGGTGACTGATGGGGAGTGGGGTCTAATCCTTGTCTCTGATGAGGACTGATGGGGAGAGGGGTCTAATCCTTGTCTCTGATGGGGACTGGGGTCTAGTCCTTGTCTCTGATGAGGACTGATGGGGAGTGGGGTATAATCCTAGTCTCTGAAGGTGACTGATGGGGAGTGGGGTCTAGTCCTTGTCTCTGAAGGGGACTGATGGGGAGTGGGGTATAATCCTAGTCTCTGAAGGTGACTGATGGGGAGTGGGGTCTAATCCTTGTCTCTGATGGGGACTGGGGTCTAATCCTTGTCTCTGATGAGGACTGATGGGGAGTGGGGTCTAATCCTTGTCTCTGATGAGGACTGGGGTCTAGTCCTTGTCTCTGATGAGGACTGATGGGGAGTGGGGTATAATCCTTGTCTCTGATGAGGACTGATGGGGAGTGGGGTCTAATCCTTGTCTCTGATGAGGACTGATGGGGAGTGGGGTATAATCCTTGTCTCTGATGAGGACTGATGGGGACTGGGGTCTAGTCCTTGTCTCTGATGAGGACTGATGGGGGGTGGGGTCTAGTCCTTGTCTCTGATGAGGACTGATGAGGAGTGGGGTATAATCCTTGTCTCTGATGAGGACTGATGGGGAGTGGGGTCTAATCCTTGTCTCTGATGGGGACTGGGGTCTAGTCCTTGTCTCTGATGAGGACTGATGGGGAGTGGGGTCTAGTCCTTGTCTCTGATGAGGACTGATGGGGAGTGGGGTATAATCCTAGTCTCTGAAGGTGACTGATGGGGAGTGGGGGCTAGTCCTTGTCTCTGATGAGGACTGATGGGGAGTGGGGTCTAGTCCTTGTCTCTGATGGGGACTGGGGTCTAATCCTTGTCTCTGATGAGGACTGATGGGGAGTGGGGTCTAATCCTTGTCTCTGATGAGGACTGATGGGGAGTGGGGTATAATCCTTGTCTCTGATGAGGACTGATGGGGAGTGGGGTCTAGTCCTTGTCTCTGATGAGGACTGATGGGGAGTGGGGTCTAATCCTTGTCTCTGATGGGGACTGGGGTCTAGTCCTTGTCTCTGATGAGGACTGATGGGGAGTGGGGTCTAATCCTTGTCTCTGATGAGGACTGATGGGGAGTGGGGTATAATCCTAGTCTCTGAAGGTGACTGATGGGGAGTGGGGTCTAGTCCTTGTCTCTGAAGGACTGATGGGGAGTGGGGTCTAATCCTTGTCTCTGATGAGGACTGATGGGGAGTGGGGTCTAATCCTTGTCTCTGATGAGGACTGATGGGGAGTGGGGTCTAGTCCTTGTCTCTGATGAGGACTGATGGGGAGTGGGGTATAATCCTAGTCTCTGAAGGTGACTGATGGGGAGTGGGGTCTAGTCCTTGTCTCTGATGAGGACTGATGGGGAGTGGGGTCTAATCCTTGTCTCTGATGAGGACTGATGGGGAGTGGGGTCTAATCCTTGTCTCTGATGAGGACTGATGGGGAGTGGGGTCTAGTCCTTGTCTCTGATGGGGACTGGGGTCTAATCCTTGTCTCTGATGAGGACTGATGGGGAGTGGGGTCTAGTCCTTGTCTCTGATGAGGACTGATGGGGAGTGGGGTCTAATCCTTGTCTCTGATGGGGACTGGGGTCTAATCCTTGTCTCTGATGAGGACTGATGGGGAGTGGGGTCTAATCCTTGTCTCTGATGGGGACTGGGGTCTAGTCCTTGTCTCTGATGAGGACTGATGGGGAGTGGGGTCTAATCCTTGTCTCTGATGAGGACTGATGGGGAGTGGGGTCTAATCCTTGTCTCTGATGAGGACTGATGGGGAGTGGGGTATAATCCTTGTCTCTGATGGGGACTGGGGTCTAGTCCTTGTCTCTGATGAGGACTGATGGGGAGTGGGGTATAATCCTTGTCTCTGATGAGGACTGATGGGGAGTGGGGTCTAATCCTTGTCTCTGATGGGGACTGGGGTCTAGTCCTTGTCTCTGATGAGGACTGATGGGGAGTGGGGTCTAATCCTTGTCTCTGATGGGGACTGGGGTCTAGTCATTGTCTCTGATTAGGACTGATGGGGAGTGGGGTCTAGTCCTTGTCTCTGATGAGGACTGATGGGGAGTGGGGTCTAATCCTTGTCTCTGATGGGGACTGGGGTCTAGTCCTTGTCTCTGATGAGGACTGATGGGGAGTGGGGTATAATCCTAGTCTCTGAAGGTGACTGATGGGGAGTGGGGTCTAGTCCTTGTCTCTGATGAGGACTGATGGGGAGTGGGGTCTAATCCTTGTCTCTGATGAGGACTGATGGGGAGTGGGGTCTAATCCTTGTCTCTGATGAGGAATGATGGGGAGTGGGGTCTAGTCCTTGTCTCTGATGAGGAATGATGGGGAGTGGGGTCTAGTCCTTGTCTCTGATGAGGACTTGGGTCTAGTCCTTGTCTCTGATGAGGACTTGGGTCTAGTCATTGTCTCTGATGAGGACTGATGGGGAGTGGGGTCTAGTCCTTGTCTCTGATGAGGACTGATGGGGAGTGGGGTTTAGTCCTTGTCTCTGATGGAGGACTTGGGTCTAGTCCTTGTCTCTGATGAGGACTGATGGGGAGTGGGGTCTAATCCTTGTCTCTGATGAGGACTGATGGGGAGTGGGGGCTAGTCCGTGTCGCTGATGGGGAGTGGGGTCTAGTCCTTGTCTCGGATGAGGACTGATGGGGAGTGGGGTCTAATCCTTGTCTCTGATGGGGACTGGGGTCTAGTCCTTATCTCTGATGAGGACTGATGGGGAGTGGGGTCTAATCCTTGTCTCTGATGAGGACTGATGGGGAGTGGGGTCTAATCCTTGTCTCTGATGAGGACTGATGGGGAGTGGGGTCTAATCCTTGTCTCTGATGGGGACTGGGGTCTAGTCCTTGTCTCTGATGAGGACTGATGGGGAGTGGGGTCTAATCCTTGTCTCTGATGAGGACTGATGGGGAGTGGGGTCTAATCCTTGTCTCTGATGAGGACTGATGGGGAGTGGGGTCTAGTCCTTGTCTCTGAGGGGAGTGGGGTCTAGTCCTTGTCTCTGATGAGGACTGATGGGGAGTGGGGTCTAATCCTTGTCTCTGATGAGGACTGATGGGGAGTGGGGTCTAATCCTTGTCTCTGATGAGGACTGATGGGGAGTGGGGTATAGTCCTTGTCTCTGATTAGGACTGATGGGGAGTGGGGTATAATCCTAGTCTCTGAAGGTGACTGATGGGGAGTGGGGTCTAGTCCTTGTCTCTGAAGGGGACTGATGGGGAGTGGGGTCTAATCCTTGTCTCTGATGGGGACTGGGGTCTAATCCTTGTCTCTGATGAGGACTGATGGGGAGTGGGGTCTAGTCCTTGTCTCTGAAGGAGACTGATGGGGAGTGGGGTCTAATCCTTGTCTCTGATGGGGACTGATGGGGAGTGGGGTATAGTCCTTGTCTCTGATTAGGACTGATGGGGAGTGGGGTATAGTCCTTGTCTCTGATGGGGACTGATGGGGAGTGGGGTCTAGTCCTTGTCTCTGATGAGGACTGATGGGGAGTGGGGTCTAATCCTTGTCTCTGATGGGGACTGGGGTCTAATCCTTGTCTCTGATGAGGACTGATGGGGAGTGGGGTCTAATCCTTGTCTCTGATGAGGACTGATGGGGAGTGGGGTCTAATCCTTGTCTCTGATGGGGACTGGGGTCTAGTCCTTGTCTCTGATGAGGACTGATGGGGAGTGGGGTATAATCCTAGTCTCTGAAGGTGACTGATGGGGAGTGGGGTCTAGTCCTTGTCTCTGATGGGGACTGGGGTCTAGTCCTTGTCTCTGATGAGGACTGATGGGGAGTGGGGTCTAATCCTTGTCTCTGATGAGGACTGATGGGGAGTGGGGTCTAATCCTTGTCTCTGATGGGGACTGGGGTCTAGTCCTTGTCTCTGATGAGGACTGATGGGGAGTGGGGTCTAATCCTTGTCTCTGATGGGGACTGATGGGGAGTGGGGTCTAATCCTTGTCTCTGATGGGGACTGATGGGGAGTGGGGTCTAGTCCTTGTCTCTGATGAGGACTGATGGGGAGTGGGGTCTAATCCTTGTCTCTGATGAGGACTGATGGGGAGTGGGGTCTAATCCTTGTCTCTGATGGGGAGTGGGGTCTAGTCCTTGTCTCTGATGAGGACTGATGGGGAGTGGGGTCTAGTCCTTGTCTCTGATGAGGACTGATGGGGAGTGGGGTATAGTCCTTGTCTCTGAAGGTGACTGATGGGGAGTGGGGTCTAATCCTTGTCTCTGATGAGGACTGATGGGGAGTGGGGTCTAGTCCTTGTCTCTGATGAGGACTGATGGGGAGTGGGGTCTAATCCTTGTCTCTGATGAGGACTGATGGGGAGTGGGGTCTAATCCTTGTCTCTGATGAGGACTGATGGGGAGTGGGGTCTAATCCTTGTCTCTGATGGGGACTGGGGTCTAGTCCTTATCTCTGATGAGGACTGATGGGGAGTGGGGTCTAATCCTTGTCTCTGATGAGGACTGATGGGGAGTGGGGTCTAATCCTTGTCTCTGATGGGGACTGGGGTCTAGTCCTTGTCTCTGATGGAGGACTGATGGGGAGTGGGGTCTAATCCTTGTCTCTGATGAGGACTGATGGGGAGTGGGGTCTAGTCCTTGTCTCTGATGAGGACTGATGGGGAGTGGGGTCTAATCCTTGTCTCTGATGAGGACTGATGGGGAGTGGGGTCTAATCCTTGTCTCTGATGGGGACTGGGGTCTAGTCCTTATCTCTGATGAGGACTGATGGGGAGTGGGGTCTAATCCTTGTCTCTGATGAGGACTGATGGGGAGTGGGGTCTAGTCCTTGTCTCTGATGAGGACTGATGGGGAGTGGGGTATAATCCTAGTCTCTGAAGGTGACTGATGGGGAGTGGGGTCTAGTCCTTGTCTCTGATGAGGACTGATGGGGAGTGGGGTATAATCCTTGTCTCTGATGAGGACTGATGGGGAGTGGGGTCTAATCCTTGTCTCTGATGGGGACTGGGGTCTAGTCCTTATCTCTGATGAGGACTGATGGGGAGTGGGGTCTAGTCCTTGTCTCTGATGAGGACTGATGGGGAGTGGGGTCTAGTCCTTGTCTCTGATGAGGACTGATGGGGAGTGGGGTCTAATCCTTGTCTCTGATGGGGACTGGGGTCTAGTCCTTGTCTCTGATGAGGACTGATGGGGAGTGGGGTCTAATCCTTGTCTCTGATGAGGACTGATGGGGAGTGGGGTCTAATGCTTGTCTCTGATGGGGAGTGGGGTCTAATCCTTGTCTCTGATGAGGACTGATGGGGAGTGGGGTCTAATCCTTGTCTCTGATGAGGACTGATGGGGAGTGGGGTCTAGTCCTTGTCTCTGATGGGGACTGGGGTCTAGTCCTTGTCTCTGATGAGGACTGATGGGGAGTGGGGTCTAATCCTTGTCTCTGATGAGGACTGATGGGGAGTGGGGTCTAATCCTTGTCTCTGATGGGGACTGGGGTCTAGTCCTTGTCTCTGATGAGGACTGATGGGGAGTGGGGTCTAATCCTTGTCTCTGATGAGGACTGATGGGGAGTGGGGTCTAATCCTTGTCTCTGATGAGGACTGATGGGGAGTGGGGTCTAATCCTTGTCTCTGATGGGGACTGGGGTCTAATCCTTGTCTCTGATGAGGACTGATGGGGAGTGGGGTCTAATCCTTGTCTCTGATGAGGACTGATGGGGAGTGGGGTATAATCCTAGTCTCTGAAGGTGACTGATGGGGAGTGGGGTCTAGTCCTTGTCTCTGAAGGGGACTGATGGGGAGTGGGGTCTAATCCTTGTCTCTGATGGGGACTGGGGTCTAATCCTTGTCTCTGATGAGGACTGATGGGGAGTGGGGTCTAGTCCTTGTCTCTGAAGGGGACTGATGGGGAGTGGGGTCTAATCCTTGTCTCTGATGGGGACTGGGGTCTAATCCTTGTCTCTGAGGACTGATGGGGAGTGGGGTCTAATCCTTGTCTCTGATGAGGACTGATGGGGAGTGGGGTCTAATCCTTGTCTCTGATGGGGACTGGGGTCTAGTCCTTGTCTCTGATGAGGACTGATGGGGAGTGGGGTCTAATCCTTGTCTCTGATGAGGACTGATGGGGAGTGGGGTCTAATCCTTGTCTCTGATGAGGACTGATGGGGAGTGGGGTCTAATCCTTGGCTCTGATGGGGAGTGGGGTCTAGTCCTTGTCTCTGATGGGGACTGATGGGGAGTGGGGTCTAATCCTTGTCTCTGATGGGGACTGGGGTCTAATCCTTGTCTCTGAGGACTGATGGGGAGTGGGGTCTAGTCCTTGTCTCTGATGGGGACTGATGGGGAGTGGTGTCTAATCCTTGTCTCTGATGGGGACTGGGGTCTAATCCTTGTCTCTGAGGACTGATGGGGAGTGGGGTCTAATCCTTGTCTCTGATGAGGACTGATGGGGAGTGGGGTCTAGTCCTTGTCTCTGATGGGGACTGGGGTCTAGTCCTTATCTCTGATGAGGACTGATGGGGAGTGGGGTCTAATCCTTGTCTCTGATGAGGACTGATGGGGAGTGGGGTCTAATCCTTGTCTCTGATGGGGAGTGGGGTCTAGTCCTTGTCTCGGATGAGGACTGATGGGGAGTGGGGTCTAATCCTTGTCTCTGATGAGGATTGATGGGGAGTGGGGTCTAATCCTTGTCTCTGATGGGGACTGGGGTCTAGTCCTTATCTCTGATGAGGACTGATGGGGAGTGGGGTCTAATCCTTGTCTCTGATGAGGACTGATGGGGAGTGGGGTCTAGTCCTTGTCTCTGATGGGGACTGGGGTCTAGTCCTTGTCTCTGATGAGGACTGATGGGAAGTGGGGTCTAATCCTTGTCTCTGATGAGGACTGATGGGGAGTGGGGTCTAATCCTTGTCTCTGATGGGGACTGGGGTCTAGTCCTTGTCTCTGATGTGGACTGATGGGGAGTGGGGTCTAATCCTTGTCTCTGATGAGGACTGATGGGGAGTGGGGTATAGTCCTTGTCTCTGATGGGGAGTGGGGTCTAATCCTTGTCTCTGATGGGGACTGGGGTCTAATCCTTGTCTCTGATGAGGACTGATGGGGAGTGGGGTCTAGTCCTTGTCTCTGAAGGGGGCTGATGGGGAGTGGGGTCTAATCCTTGTCTCTGATGAGGACTGATGGGGAGTGGGGTCTAGTCCTTGTCTTTGATGAGGACTGATGGGGAGTGGGGTCTAGTCCTTGTCTCTGATGAGGACTGATGGGGAGTGGGGTCTAGTCCTTGTCTCTGATGGGGACTGGGGTCTAGTCCTTATCTCTGATGAGGACTGATGGGGAGTGGGGTCTAATCCTTGTCTCTCATGAGGACTGATGGGGAGTGGGGTCGAGTCCTTGTCTCTGATGAGGACTGATGGGGAGTGGGGTATAATCCTTGTCTCTGATGAGGACTGATGGGGAGTGGGGTATAATCCTTGTCTCTGATGGGGACTGGGGTCTAGTCCTTGTCCTTGTTAATAAAAACCTTTAAAACTGATGAAGTTTAAAATTAAACTTTAAAGACCGTGTAAAGGGAATTCTGCTATTTTCTTCTAACCACATTATAAACATAATAAATGTTCTAAACATGTGAAAAACCTCCCAACAATTAAAAACTGAATTGTGGAGCTAGCCTTCAAATTGCGTTTCAAGAGTTTTCTGTTTCAGGATTTTATGGGCGGGTCTAAA
>SSNP01000059.1:330591-346836 GCA_006937955.1 Pachypanchax playfairii | reverse complement strand
TCCTTGTCTCTGATGAGGACTGATGGGGAGTGGGGTCTAATCCTTGTCTCTGATGAGGACTGATGGGGAGTGGGGTATAATCCTTGTCTCTGATGAGGACTGGGGTCTAGTCCTTGTCTCTGATGAGGACTGATGGGGAGTGGGGTCTAATCCTTGTCTCTGATGAGGACTGATGGGGAGTGGGGTATAATCCTTGTCTCTGATGAGGACTGATGGGGAGTGGGGTATAATCCTTGTCTCTGATGAGGACTGATGGGGACTGGGGTCTAGTCCTTGTCCTTGTTAATAAAAACCTTTAAAACTGATTAAGTTTAAAATTAAACTTTAAAGACCGTGTAAAGGGAATTCTGCTATTTTCTTCTAACCACATTATAAACATAATAAATGTTCTAAACATGTGAAAAACCTCCCAACAATTAAAAACTGAATTGTGGAGCTAGCCTTCAAATTGTGTTTCAAGAGTTTTCTGTTTCAGGATTTTATGGGCGGGTCTAAAAGGGCAGCCGTGTGTCGTCAAGCGGCTGCCCTTCAGGATAACCCCGTCGCCTGCTGCTCTCGTCATATAAAACCGTACAGTGCGGTAGCTTCAGTGGTTTTCCCGCTCCTTCATCCGAGGGATGACCGTCTGAAAAAGCTTTGGGTGGATTTTGTGCAGAGGAGCCGCACAGTAGACAGTAACTAAACCAGCATGATAGGTAGGAGCTACTTCTGCCACCTGCTGCCTTCATATGCTAAACAAAGCTCAGAATGGCGTAGCAGCACATTCCGCTCCTTCACTGATCAACAAGTCTGAAGCATTGCGGTTGTGTGGAAATATTTCAACTCCTCAAAAAGCTGCGATGCGCAGTTTTACATGTGGGTAGAACCTCAAACTTAACGAACCAGACGGAACTCAGAAACGGAGGAAATGCAGTGATGTGGGGAAGAGAAGGAGGTGCTGCTAGAGGATGAGACAGACAGGTTTCAGCGCCTGCAGCGGACACGCCCCCAGCGTCTCAGAGCAGAGAAAACTGATCCTTTTTTCATTATTTTGTAACCAAATTTCATATGCTTCATATGCAGTGTTTTTAATCATTCAAATTTGGCTGGATGACTAATAACTAATATTCCTGTGCAGTGACAAACTCAGAACACACATTTGTTGTTACTTTACACGGGCTTTAACACAGAAACAAACTGAAGCAGCAGACAGTGAAACCAACATGTGGGTTCTCAGAACTTATCCAGACCAGGACTGTATATTAGATGATCATTTGGGTCATTATTTAAAACAGTAAATTTTATAATATTAATAAGATAAGCCATAATATCATATTTTTTTAAATGATAACTATAAGGGAAAGTCTAAATTCTTTGTAATTTATGAGCAAATATTTTTTTGTTTTATATGTTTTTATAGACACATTCAGTCAGAATTTAAAGATGGAGTCAGAGTCAATCAGAGTTTTTATCTAATTAAGCAAAAAAGCAGTGACAGTTTAAGTGTTTAAATTTCAGCTGTCAGGATCTACAACACAGTGTACTGCAGTTCACCTCCAAGAATCCCGTGTACGCCCGAACAGGCAGGTGAAACTTGGATGCATTTGTGATGAGCAGGATGTTGCTGTCTATGTGAATGGACGGTCTGACTGCCTGGAAGAGTAGCGAGAAGATGTAACGGGACTCATGTGGAGAGATGATGATGGGTGTGCTGAAGTTCTGCACCTACAAAGAAAAAAGAGGCAAATAAACATGTTGGTGTTTTAGTGTTCAGCTAACGCTCACTACAGTTCAGCTAACGCTCACTACAGTTCAGCTAACGCTCACTACACTTCTGCTAACGCTCACTACAGTTCAGCTAACTCTCAATACAGTTCAGCTAACTCTCACTACAGTTCAGCTAACTCTCACTACACTTCTGCTAACGCTCACTACAGTTCAGCTAACGCTCACTACAGTTCAGCTAACTCTCACTACAGTTCAGCTAACGCTCACTACAGTTCAGCTAACGCTCACTACAGTTCAGCTAACGCTCACTACAGTTCAGCTAACGCTCACTACAGTTCAGCTAACGCTCACTACAGTTCAGCTAACTCTCAATACAGTTCAGCTAACTCTCACTACAGTTCAGCTAACTCTCACTACAGTTCAGCTAACTCTCACTACAGTTCAGCTAACTCTCACTACAGTTCAGCTAACGCTCACTACAGTTCAGCTAACGCTCACTACAGTTCAGCTAACTCTCACTACAGTTCAGCTAACGCTCACTACAGTTCAGCTAACGCTACTACAGTTATGCTAATGCTCACTTTAAACATTGTTTTAGCCTCTTCAGGCAGCGACAGGTTGTGTATCTGAACTGCAAAGTTGAAGAGGTTTGTGAGGAAGATGGGCCTGTCCACTGGCTCCATGGGACTGTCTCTGATGTGGAACAACGTAGCTGTGTGGTCAAAGCCCAGGTAGCTGCCAGAAAAAAGAAAACAACAACAGCTGACAGTGAAATCGCAACCAAGAATTTCCTCTTTCCTTGTCTTATAACATGTATTAATCCATGAACTCACCCTTCTAAAACCTCGGCCTGGTAAGGGATTTCCAGCTTGGAATAACTCTTCTCTTTTGCTTTAACAGTGATTTTACCAGAGAACTGAAATGATCTTCTTGCTTTTGAGGCTTAATTAATAAAACAGAAAATAAGATTGATAAAGCAGATAACTGAAAAAAGAATGAGAGATTTCATAAAAGGAAGTTATACACTAATAATCAAAAAAGACGAGATATTTGAGGCTTCAACAAGGTGCATTAAAACACACAGAACCATCATCAGGCTTGTTTATAAAACATCCATGACCAGAACTAAAGAGGAAACTAGTGCATTAACATCATGTCCAGCTGACAGTAGCTACGTTTACATGGGCACATTTAATCGGAATAAACGCCCAATCGGATAAAAAAGACGTCATGTAAACATGTCAATCAGAATGTTTTGATCCGATGCAGCCTGATCCGAATTAAATTTCCTTCCAATCTAGAGGGGTGGTTTTGTCCGATCTTCATTCAGATAGACGTGCATGTACACACCCATTCAGAATGAAAGGGTGAAAAAAGCCCACTGCGCATGCGTACAACTTCAGCGTGACGTCTTTCCACTTTCGCAGACCCAAGTAGAAAACATAGCGGGAAGTAAACAGAAGTGGTCTGCTGGTGCAGTCATCCTGTCATCCTGCTCTCCTCTCCTGTGGTGGAGGAGCAGTAGTAATATGTATTCAGCCTCTAGCTTGGTTAATGCGACCAGTAAAAACCCAAACGTAAAGGTAATCACCCGCAGAAGGTCCATATTGGGGATAACGTGAGTCAGATCGAGCACACGATGGGGCGGGAAAGACGTGCAGAAAGGACGGAGTTTGTAAGACAACTCGCTGTGCGCATGCTCAACTCATTTAACCTGATCGAGTGCTTGCTGCATGTGTACTCATGGCATGATCAGATCATTTCAGTTAGTGTCCATGTAAACAGGGATTTGGGAATTCCGATCGACCAAGATTTTAATCAGATTGGGGAAATTTGGCGCATGTAAACGTAGCTAGTGATACAGTTTAAATAACTTTAACCTGCTAAACATTAAAAATAAACTAAATATCACTTACCATCAAAACTAATGCTCGCAACTTTAGTATATCTATTCTCTCCAGCTTTGAGTGTGACCGCTTTAAAGTCTATTGTAACTGCTTCGTTTGACGGCGTTGTGCGTATGCTCTAAAGAAAAGAACAAATAAAATCAGTGAGAGGTCCAGATCTAAAGGAAAAGGACTTTAGAGACTTGCTGAAGACACGCACTGTGATGGGAACATCTTTTGCTCCTGAATTTAAAAGATGCAGATTCAGAAGCTTTGGGCGGTCTGTAAGAGAAGAAAGCAGGAGGACAATCAGGACCGCTTTGAGACGGTCAGGAGCAGCTTCATCTAGCAGCACATACCTTGTGATCTAAGTGTACCAAAGTCAAGCATCTCAGTGGAGGAGTAAATACCAGGAGCTGCAACACATCACAGGAACACACAGCTGATGTCATGCAGGAGCTCAGTTGGAAAATTATAGATCAAAACAGTTTAATATCACACCTGATGTGACCTCCACCTCTACAGGGAGGATGATGAACTGGTCCTCATTTGGAGAGTTGGTTCTGATTCTGATGAAAGCTGTGTGGTTGTCCACGTCTCTGGAGGAGAAGCTGGCTCTCATCACCCCCTTCGTTTCAAATGGAGGGATCTCCTAAAGGAGGGAAATCACATCATGTCTTTAACGCTGCGTCCTCCTGGACATTGAATCTGACTCAACAGCAGGAACTTACCCATAATTTTCCTGTGCCACCTTGTTGGCCTGTGGGAAGCTCCAGATGCAGATCCCCTCCACTGGAGTACATCTCAACAACCTGAAATAACACCAGCAGCTTTACCTGTACAGTACTGTACGCATCATCAGATGCATCAGCTGCTGCACAGTATAAGGACTGTTGGGATCGGAGCTCAGTGGTCCATATGAAACCTTTTACTGTGCAAACAACAGACTGACATTGTGTCATCAGATCCAGAGAGCCTCTTAGTCTTTATTAAAGCTTTAATATGGACCATTGAGCTCCGGTCCGGTCCGGTCCCTCTAGTCCGGTCCAGTCTGGTCCGGTCCGGTCCTGTCCCTCTTTTTACTTTGTGAGATTTTGTTCAGTTTTAGCTCCATGATAGGAACCTGTTTAAAGTTACCTGTAGAGGTTCACTGTACGGGTTGTGAATGTTTATAAGAGGAGAGAAGCTGCTGTTTACTGGGACCCGGGCCCCAACAAAGGGCCGCAGTCTATAAGGGTTTGGTATGCCAACACCAAAAACCTGAACAGCAGAGAATGAAAGCAGCATTAGTTACACCCTCCCAACCAACAGTTTCAGAGAAGATGGTGTAATATGGGTTGTACCTGGTATGTAAACACTCCATGATGTGACGTATTAATAAATAATGTGTTTTCTACATTCCCAACTACACGAGCAAGAAACACCACATCAAATGATGTGTTTCCTCCTGGTGGAATTATCTGTTAAAGAAAAGAGGATACACAACAAACATTTCAACCAATCAGAGCAGATGAGAACGTCCAGCCATCAGTTTATCACCTTAAACCCAAGAGCAGATCAATGATCTGAAGAGCAGCAGCAAGTAAAACAAGATGGTTCTGGAGTGAGTGGGTCAACATATGGACTTAAACCTGGTTGAGATGTTGTGGAACAACCACATGACCTCACTGCACTTGAAGAGCCTGAAACACCCACTTTTACACAAACATGTGACAGGCGTGGGGAGGGTGGAGTATCTTTATGTGAACACAGATGTGTACAGGTGCTAACAGCATCAAAGAAACACAATGGACATTATGTCTGACAGGCTTTACATCAAATAATTAAACAGTTACACAACAATGACAGTAAAAGGAGAACTATCAGGATTCAGGGCATCTGCAGAGAAGATAAAAAGGATCAGTCATCACTTAACCACCACTGATTCAAAAGTCTTATATCATCTAATCTGATGTGAAAGCTCCAGTTCAGTGGACTCCTCATTAATCCAGACCAACATTTACACAGAAAACTAGTCTGTGTTCTGTCAAACTGCCATTGTCACATGATGATGAAACTCTATGGTCTCCAAAAACCAGCTCAGATCAGCAAAACAGAAACAAAGAAAGAATCCAGTGAGAAGGAATCAACTACCTGATCATGTCAGGGTTCAGGTTGGATGAGAGGCGGGGCTACACCTGGACAGGTCACCTGTCCATCATAGGGTCATATACACTCACCGGCCACTTTATTAGGTACACCTGTCCAACTGCTCGTTAACACTTAATTTCTAATCAGCCAATCACATGGCGGCTACTCAGTGCATTTAGGCATGTACACATGGTCAAGACAATCTCCTGCAGTTCAAACCGAGCATCAGTATGGGGAAGAAAGGTGATTTGAGTGACTTTGAACGTGGCATGGTTGTTGGTGCCAGAATGGCTGGTCTGAGTATTTCAGAAACTGCTGATCTACTGGGATTTTCACGCACAACCATCTCTAGGGTTTACAGAGAATGGTCCCAAAAAGAAAAAATATCCAGTGAGCGGCAGTTCTGTGGGCGGAAATGCCTTGTTGATGCCAGAGGTCAGAGGAGAATGGCCAGACTGGTTCGTGCTGATAGAAAGGCAACAGTGACTCAAATAACCACTCGTTACAACCAAGGTAGGCAGAAGAGCATCTCTGAACGCACAGTACGTCCAACTTTGAGGCAGATGGGCTACAGCAGCAGAAGACCACGCCGGGTGCCAGGGACGAGGGACAAGTCCCAGTTGCCTGTTAACCTCCCGCATATTGTTGGTCTGTGTGAGGAAACCAGAGTCCCTGGATTTAACTAACCATGCACAAGGAGATGATGCAAACTCCATTCAGACAGGTCCTGGTCTGGTTTCAAACCCATGACCTCCTCAGGAACACAGCTAAGGTCCAGGGGTCTCATTTATAAAACTTTACGTAGAATCCTTAATAAAAACGTAATTAAGCTCAGCAAAAAAATCTACTTACACCAAGTAAGTTTGGGACCTATAAAACATGGCGTACACACAGCTGCACGCAATCTCCGCTTTATAAATCACACTCTACCTAGAAATGTGCTCAGGTGTTTCTGGATCACATCCCGCCCTCAACACGCCCACTTTCTGCCATAAATGGTCAATGCAAAGGGCCTTGTGCATATACATAACCCGACTCGTTACAGCATTCCACCAATAGGAAGACAACCGCAGATCAAGGAAGATCAACTTCACCGAAGCAGAAATTGAGGTACTTGTGGGTGGAAAAACGACAGGAAGTGCTTTTTGGAGGTCACAGCAGTAACATAACAAATAAGAAAAAATCCACAGAGTGGCACAGCGTTGCTGAAACCGTCAATGCTGTGAGTTCTTCAGAGAGATCTGTGGTGGATATAAAAAATAAGGTCCGATCTAAAGATGGAGGCAAAAAAAAGATGGTTTGCCACCGCCAGAATGTGTCTGTTACTGGAGGACCCCCGGTACCTCTGATCCCCCACCGCTCGCTGTTAGGATCTCAGCCGTACTCGAACCAGCAACCGTGCATGGCATCATGCCGTGAAGGAGGGAGACACTGACCATGTAGAGGAGACTAAGCCTTTTATTAATACAGATCAAATGTGTCCGTCAGTAAAATATAAAACAAAACCAAATCTTGTTGTTCCCCCCCCCCAGTGACTCTTGACGAAGCGTCCAACGAGGCATCCTGGGCGGCGACCGAGGATGTGACTGCAGGGTCGGCCTGTCCCACCAGTGCGCCTCGGGCGCACCTGGAGGTGGGCGGGTGCTGTGTTGATCCTATAAACGACGCATGACCCCCAGCTGATATTCCGCATGTCGTGGCGGGGGCTGTGTGTGTGCGTGGGGGGGGTTGTTTGTTGTTCTGTGTGCACACGAAGCGGTACAATCGACAATGCTGCTGGAATAAATAATTTTATCCTTCTCAGCAGCAGCACTGCAGGTGCTCTCCATGTCCAAAATGTGCACTGTTTTTTTGTTATAAATCCCAAAGTTTGCGTGGAAAGTTGCTTACGCAGTTTTCCGACCCCGTTTTGTGCGTAAGCAAGCTTTATAAATGAGACCCCTTGTCTGGCGGACCTCCGCGGGAACAGCCAAGGTCCTGGTCTGGTTTTAAACCAAGGACCTCCTCGGGAACAGTCAAGGTCCTGGTCCAACAGCTAACTGTCTAGTCCCAAACTCTTGATACTCGTGTAATATTCTGCTTCAACATGCCTTTTAAACAACACCAAGACTTAATCTACAGAAAGCTACAGATTACAGATTATTCAGCATCTTCACTTCTGAACCTCGAGGTGCTCCAGGAACTTCCTGCACTTGGTTACTTTTCCTTTACAAATCCTATTTAGTTTCTCAGCCACACTTAAACTACCTACAAATGATGAAAACACATACTACTTCTTGATTTCATTAGCTGTGTTGGTCAAATAAAGTTGGATAATCTGGTATAAATCTAAAGGTTGTAGTTTCAGAGCCAAATGGCAACCCAGAATATATAAAAAGGGCTTAAAAACACAATATCTTGAGATAAATGCAGTGAGCTTATATATTATTTTGTTTATTACAACTTTTTTGAGTTAGCGGACATGGCAAAGGAGAGATGAAATTTGAGGGAAAAAAAGAAAGAAGAGGAAAAAAGATAAGAAGAGGTAGAAGAGAAGTTGGGAGAGAAAGAAATCTGTTTCAACACCTGCTGAGAGACAAAAACAAGAGCAGAGACACCACAGCATCGATCAACATCTATATTTAAACACTGATAATGTCACTGTGGACACAAACAAATAACGACACTGCTTAACATACAACATTCCCAGTGGCAGCTGCATGTGTGCACAGCTGTGTGCATGGACGCGCCTGTGACTATAAGGTTTCTCCATAAAATTGTTTGACAGTGAGTGGGGAAAGCCCCAGCCCCCAGACCTCAAAGCAGACCACAGGGCTAACCCAAGCCCAAGGGATCCGGGCCCTAACCCTGGAGCGTCAGAGCCTAGGCAGTCCACCTCAGGAGAAACCAAAGCCCCCTCCCAGACAAGACCATAGGCAACCTCCAGCGCAGTGGCCCCGCAACAGCAGTACAGGCACCCCAGGGAACCGTGGCGCAATACTACAGGCCCTGCCGCAGCCAGCCACCCCCAAACACCCCGGGACACGGATCCAAAGTCCGAGACCCAATGGCAGCCCCTCCCGAAGAAGATATTGGACAGAGCCAGGAAGCGCCCAGCCCACCGGCCAGCCACCAGGAGCAGGCCTGCATACACCCCAAGCACCCAGCCCCAAACTCTAGAAAGCCCCAGTGCGCAGGCTGGTGGGGGAACCAGTAAGCACAGGGGAGCATGGTGGGGGGAGATAGGCCCTCATATAGGGGTATAAGATATTGCTAGACCGAGGGGTAGTCAGAGACCCACCCTGACACACCCTGAAATAGGACGGTAACTAGATGAAAAGACAGGGTCTTTACCAGGTTTTAGTAGGAGACTAATGTTGGCAGTATTCATGTTTGGTGGCATTCTGTCATTTTCCTTGTTCTACCAACTTGTTCTAATGAATAGCCCCATACAACAATTTAATACAGTTTATAATGAAAGAGTTTTTTTAAATTACATAAACCGAATCAAGTCAAATTATTATTGTATTTATCACATTTATAGAGAATGAAGCAGCAGGAAGCTATTCAAGCTAAAGAACCCAAAGCTTTGAGTTTAAAGTCTGTTAAAGAACAGCTGCATCACATGTTAGAAATGAAAAGTAGATTTGCTTGAAATGCCCATCTATAATCTACAGTAACAAAATGTAACATCAGCCTTAGGGTTAGCATTAGAGCATGAAAAGAATTCACTTATTTTAAATACAAATAATAAATAAGTTTTACAGATTTAATTAAAAGTCACAAATATTTAAACACAGTTTATAAAGGTTCTGTATCCTGCTACTTTACAGCTTTCAACATCTGGGATAGACACGTGTTATATAGTCTTCATTTGTTCTGAAATATAATGTATATTCTTAAGTTATTCTCCAACCAGGAAGTAAAACACTCTGTTTACCTAAAATCCCACCTCTCCTCCAGGAACCCCTCCCCCCGTGAGTGCTGCCCCTCGAGCTGCCTGAATAAAATAATGAATAAATTCCTGTAACTTTCACAGCTAAATGCACATTTTCACTGAGACATTTTTAGAAAGTAAAATACTACAAACGGTGGTGTTTAGTGTCTTGCAGCTCGGGGTGTGTGTGTTTAATCTGCAGGTCCTGGTGTAACATTGTTACATCACTATGTTACAGTCAGGTGGTTTTCCAGGAGAGAGTGGAGCAGCTGCTCAGAGCGCAGGATTCAGGAGGATTACTGAGAAATATGTGTATTAAACCAAAAACCACTCTGGAGGGTTTAATAAGGAAATGACATCATAACATGGTTAAAAGATACAAACAGCTGATTTTACATGATACAGGAAGTTTAAGTTTATTCAATGTACAAGAACAATCTCCTAATAGCCTCAGAAATCAGTCACCAACAGCAGTTCAGTAATGGAGAGCACATATTAACACGCAACAACAAACGCTGAACTACATTTTGTGGTTGGACGGAGAACCAAAGAATCTCTAACTGAAACAAAGACGATGATGAAACATTCTGTAGAGGACAAACCTGTCATTCAGCAGAAACACGCCTCCTCACGTTTTAAACATTTGCTTTAATACCTTTAGCACGTTTTAAAACAAGTTTTTAAAAAGTTAAATATTAATCATTAAATGGATAAATATTATGCAAGGCCATGAGAAGCTGGAGTCGTTGAAGAATAACTTTGTGTACTCGACTCTTCCATTCTTTACCTTCTCTGAAAACTGTGCTGCTCCACAACAATAACAGAAATAAATAAAACATATAGATGAATTTTTCCTCCTTCTTCTGTTTTTAGTTTATATTTAATGGATGTATTATGTTCTTACTAATTTTGACAGAAAGTATGAATTCTTATGTGTTTTGGTGGTGTGATTAACCTCGTTATGTAAAACAGAAACATGGTGTTATAGAGAAACAACATGATGTGGCTGAAGATACAGACAGCTCACACTTATCAGACGTCTTACAATAAATAGAAGTGACTGGTACTTACCCTGTTCTGGAAAAAGGAGGCATGAAAATGTGCTGTTGTTGCTGATATTGATATCAAACTAATTTCTTCTGAACTAGGATTATGTAAATAAACTTTCTCCATTTTTGGCATTCCAACAGGTCTGTAAAGGATGAAAAGGCTTCGTTAGTGGATTTAAATCTGTGTCAGTATCAGGAGGAAACTGAGAGGTTATGGATGAAACACGTTATAAAAAACAAACAGTAACAGGGTCAATAGGTTTGACCCAGAATCAGACAGAGACAGATTCTTGACAGATAGACAGAGAAGACCTTCCTGTGGAGGGATTTGATGGACTTGGTGTCTCCACATTGTTAATCCTACAGTCAGACCACAAACCCTTTGATTTCCTACCCAGCAGCCAGCAGCTGATATGAAAATGAAACGATATGAAAATCAGGTGGTACAGGTGTGAAACCCAGAACATCTTTATGATTCTCACTGACACATGAATCATGAGCTTCAGTGTCCTCCTCCTATATAAGGCCAGTTACAGCAGGGTTGTGTCAGAGGAGAACATGTGAAAGTTTAATTCTCAGTGGAAACACTATGAACTGATAAGCAGACTGTTTGTGAAGGAATGTCAAACAGAGAGGAGGACAGACTGACACAGTCTCTCAACGTGACCCATGAATCTCCACCCTGAAATGTACGGCTAGGCTGCACCACACAGGTATGCACCTGCTATCAGCATGGAATGTGATCTAATAAGTCTTGTGTAGGTGAAGCTGTGAGTTAGAGCTGGAGCTAAACAACATGGTGTGTTCAGTACATTCAATAGGCTGGAAGAAGGGGAAGTAAAACACTCTTTTACAGAGATCATCTCTGTTTGACAGCTTTTACACTTTTATAAGGAAATAAGAACAAATCACAGTAAAATGACCTTATGACTGAATTAAAGAGTAGAGTAAACAACACAATAAGAAAGAAAAACAAGGCACTTACTCTTCATGAAAATCCAACATAGGAGGTTCAAATCGTATAGGTCGACAGTTCCCACGGTGTGGGGATGTGCTGTAAAAGACAGGAAGGTGTAACAACAACAGGAGCAGCAAAGGAAAAGAAGAATCCATGTTTGTCAGCTGACAGGTTAGACGCAGAAGCTCCGACACAAGAATTAATCAGAGCATAAAGTCGACTACTGGACCACTCCCATCTGCTGAGTACTATTTCCATAAGTCACGTCTTCACACACATTAACAAAAACACAATTAAAAATGTTGGGATGGGAATAAGAAGAAGGGCCTTCGTCAGAGCGCCGTGTTTCTTTCACAAAGAGAGTCAACTGTGGAGCATCGTTTCCAACTGGCCTGGTCGTTTAACCTACCAAACCTGTTCAACAACAGGTGTCTCTAAACAAAAGACTGGAGGCCGTCCCTGATGACAGCCAACTCCTCTTCAACACGGCTAATACACAACAGGAACATGTAATATGAGCCTTTATGTAAATCTCATGCAAAGAGAAGTTCATCAGTAATGCAGACGTGGCACTCAGTTGAGCTCAGAGTCATTTAGCAGCAGCTAAATGTCACATGATCATCTTCCCAGCTGAGAGAAGGTTCAATACAAAGATTTACCCGTTCTACTCTTATTAGAACCTGTTAAATGTCAGTTCTGACCCACACACCAGCTGGACAGTTTACAGGAGATCAGTTTCACCTATTTACTACTGAACCTCTGTATATAGGAACAATAGCCTGAGTGAAGTGTTCCTACAGCCAGGATGGTTGGAGGGAGGATGGATTTCAACACACCCCCCTCCAAGATGCTCAGTTATCCACTGTTCCTTTAGCTCAGACCCCAGCCAGTCCAGGCAGAAGGTCTCATCCTGAACCAGGTTCTGGAGGATCCTTCCTGTTAAAATGCTGCTCAAGGCTGGAGATTGTATTAAACTGATGATTCAACACAACTAGCTGCTTCCTTAGAGATGAATTCTTATATTTTTATTCCAGTTGACATGATATTTCTGTAAAATCACCTTTATGATGAACTGATGCTTTATAAATACAAACCAACTGAACTGATAATCTGTCACCTACAGTCTATTCTTGCTTCTCTTATTAGTATAACAACTGCTGACAAAATTCTTGTGGAACAAAGGACACAGAAAGATCCATGATGTGAATTCTACACCAGCACTTCCTATTTAATGTTGGTGTGTAAATCATTCAGAACAATCATGGAGGCATGTGAGTCTCTTAAAGCTACAGATGTCACACTAACCTTCATTAAATAAATGTGTACCAACTGTGTAAAGTTTGGATTTCCTGCGGAAGAGACAAACTTGCTCAAAACACCAGCACTACACAAGCTCAGTGAAGAAAAGGGGAAGTGTAAAAAATACAAACTAAAACTGGCACAGCTTTGTCAGAGCAGCACTCACAGCTTTCAATTCAAACTAATATATTTTTTGTTTTTAGAAATAAGATTTTAACCTGCCTGCAAACTGTAATCAGACCAAACTGGCATGTGAAAGATACCGAGTGGCTGCAACAACTGCAGACCACAAAACAGAAACATGATGCCACAAGTCAGCTAACTTTAACAAGCTTCCTGTCACGGAGAGCACTTTTATCAGCTGGTCTATCAGTCGGTTCCTGCTAACTGCATGCTGAAAACACAAAGCTAAAAATACTTTCTAAATCAGAATCCTTGATATTTACAGTCACAGCACTTCAAACAGTGTTAGAAAACAAGCGTGTGATGTAACAGACGGCAAATTACAACTTCCACATAGGACTTGACAGGCAGCCATGCTTGTGTACACACTATGGGTGGGGACACGCTGACTAATCTATGTCTGAGGTCCAAAAAGCAGAGGAAACAGTTCAGTAACCAAACTGCAGCTGAATTGTGATCAGCACGTCATCAAACAAGAAGAATTCAGCTGTGGTTTTATCCTACTGGAGGCTCCAGCAGCACACTAATAATAAAATATTTGACATCTATGGAGACTCGAGGATAAGCTGGCTGGTTCTAACAAACATTTCCTTCTGTGTTTCTTTGCATGATCACAGTGGTTGGAGATGCATTCATCACAGTCTAACTTCAGCTGAAATGAGACAACTATTACAGAAATGTAATATTTCATTTACAACTGCAAGAAATAAAAAGAAAGTGCTTTCTGAACATGATATCTAATAGCATCACAAACAAGCGTTTCACTTCTTTGTGTAAAGCGAGGAGGATGTTTCATACCTCTGTTGTTGATATAAACTAAAATCCATGTCAGACTCCGCCTGCAAGAAGAGACTTATTAAAACATCACACATAGTATAGGAGATGATAAGATTGTTTCTATTCACTCTTTACTTGCTCTGAACTTTTAAACATGTTTATAATTAATGTGAAAACAACATCTCTTACCTGTAAAAGGCTTCCCTCACCAAAATGTAAAACCTCCAAGATTGTGTCTGACTGAATGAAAGCTGCAAAAGGAACAACATGAAAGCATATTAGCATCATTCCAGGAAGTCATCATGAAGAGCATCTGCTTTCAGAACATAACTCCCACAGCCTGGGAGAGAAGAAGGGACACACACCCCTCCAAATTAAATAAATCAACATTCCATTAAACACGGTATCATTTGGCCAATGATTGGATTACCACAGCTGATACATACAACCTGATACAAACCACCTTCCAAAACACCAGAAAATGCAGAGTCTGGTTTTGAACACCAAACTAAGAGCTCAAGTTATGCAGCGGCAAAACCTTCCTCAGTAATTTCAGAAAAACTCTACAGAATCAGAATAATTATTCTGAAAACAGATAGTTTTCCAATACTGCCTTCAAGCGTATTTATGAGCCATTGTATCAGAAAATAAAACACATATTCTTAAAACTGACAGTAGATTCAGGTTTGATGTCCCTGCTGATCATGTGTGGACCTTCTGCCAGCTGCTGCTGATGTAGATGCACCATGTGTCTATTTCAGGATGTTATAAAGGTGTCAGGCTGTGAAAAAGGTCATAAATCCTCCTTAATCACACCGTTATCAACTGAATTTTAAGAAAGACTGCGCTCAGAATGTCATGCTGCATTTTACTTACACCATCAAGTCCCAGTCAAGAGCTGTTTTTTGTCTCGTTTACACTTGTTAACTTTCAGATGGGACATTTTGGAAGCAATAAAACACATTTTAAATTTAACTACCTCAAGAAATTCATCACAGTTCCTCCTGTTCTTGTATTCAGGTACTCAGCTAAACACTATCTCTAAGATGTCAAGAGTAAGTTTCTCCACACTGAAAGGAAACAGGAACCATTAACATCACTACTGCAACAGGCCTGTAACAATCAGTTTAACCAGAAAAAACACAAGAAACATCAATCCGAGTGACATTAGACAGGTAAAGTCATGAAAACATTCATACATCCACAAAACCACCTCTGTGCTTTATGTTCAGGTATTTAACAGTGTTACAGGTAGGACTGTCACAAACAATTATTTTAATAATCGACTAATCATCAGTT
Source organism: Pachypanchax playfairii (assembly GCA_006937955.1). Classification (NCBI taxonomy): domain Eukaryota; kingdom Metazoa; phylum Chordata; class Actinopteri; order Cyprinodontiformes; family Aplocheilidae; genus Pachypanchax; species Pachypanchax playfairii. The sequence continues at coordinate 331,632 of SSNP01000059.1, read as the reverse complement.
TTTTTTGGCGATTAGTCGACTAATCGTGCCATGCATAAAGTCTAGCTTATTGCACAATGCACTAGTGCAGCTGTACTAATGTACCCATACACTTTTTTTTAACATTGCAATGTAGCAGTACACAATAAATCATTAGCATTTGTAAAGTTAGAGCAAATACATGACATATGTTTGCTAATGGTAATGAATTGCTACATATTAAGTGTGAATATTGAAGTGTGCTCTTACTCAGTGCGTTACGGTAATTTGAATATTGGAGTGCGTTTCTATGTCCTGTATTACGGTAATCCATGTATCGGCGAGAGAAAAAAAAAGAAAGTTCTGAACTTGTTTGGTTCTTTCACAGTGGAGAGATGCTCGTGTTAGACATTCAATAAAGAAGTGCACTATAAGAATACATGAGGCTCTATGCACCGCTCGCCACCCTCAACACACCTTTACGGAATAGCGCTACAACTGGTGGCAGCTTGCTGGAGTAGCTCTGTGACTTTGCTAACATTTTTTGTTCTTTGAGCATTTCTTGCTACTTTTTTTTTTCTTCTGGAAATATTTTCTTTCTAAATACTTTTCTTCTGATTTGGGTGCTGTGCTGATTGAGATTTTTGCTTGATTTGTCACTTTTTTGCCACTTGTTATGATGCGTAACCAAGGCAACAAGAGACTTGTTTACAACTAACTGACATTCTAAGGCTGAAATAATCCTCAAATTGAAACTCTGGATCCCTGATGAGCTCAAAAGAAGAAGACGTGGATGCAGAGCAGGAGCAAAGTGAAGAGAGAGAAAGAGGAAGTTTAAACTTTCACTTCCATCAGTCATATTGACAAATGTGAGATCTCTTTGCTAACAAAATGGATGAACTTGAAACTCTGTTGAAATACAGCATCATGTGTTTTACTGAGACATGGCTAAAGGAACATATCCTGGACTCCAGCGTGTCTCTGTCTGGCTTTCAAACAATACGGGAAGACAGAGATTTGAAGAGGAGCAGCAAAAGAAGAGGAGTTTGTCATCTGATCACACCTGCAGCCACCTGTTGGGGG